>JABUQX010046849.1:0-22500 GCA_015478945.1 Trachelipus rathkii
CGTAAACCATTTATAAAAATGTACATAACCTTGTCCGATTATTCATAACAGGACCAACGACTATATGCTGAAACGTACCAAGTTTTTTTTTTTTACATATCATACGTAATATTTTGACCAAAAATTATCATAACATTAAACTAAATATCATTACCCCAGCACAATAATTGCAAAACATAACAAAGTTTTATCCAAACATAACCATAAAAATAAAAAAGTTGTTATCCAAATATAACATAAAGAATAAGTTCTTTGAATAAAAATATCATAGTAAGTGTAATAGTTGTACCGAAATTAAAGCAGAAATCAGAACATCAGTTAATCAGTAAATCAAACCACCCGGCCCCCCCACCCATCCCGTCCATGACATTTTGATCATTTCTGATCTAATGATTCAGGTCACATATCGATTACCATTTCGGATAAACATAACATTACATAAAAATAAGTTCTTATATACTAACCAACGAAACATAACAAACGTAACATTGTTTGCACATTAATAAACTACAGTTAGCCAGAACTAAAATATAATGCACAATGACAAACCTTAACACACCTTACGCACGAATAAACTACTAACATTAAACAAAGTTCCATAATACTTAACAACAGTTAAAGTACCTAGCACAGCGTACAAAAACGTAACGTATTCACACTTTTTCAAGCATATCTCTAAAACATATCAATGTTTAATTTTACATTAACACCATTGATTTACGTCACATTTCGAGTAATCATTTGGATAACATGCACAGAAAAGAGTTCGTTTATATACTAAACATCGAATATATGCTAACATAACAATGTTTTCACATAATTAAAAGCTGAAATAGATCATAATGAACTAAGAAAATAATGTACAAACGACAAACTTAACACAACTTATGCACTAATAAATAGTTAACATTAACAAAGTTCCCAACTCTTAACACCAGTAAAGTAACTAGCATTGCATACAAAAAACGTAACCTATTCATACATTTTTTCCAAGCATATCTCTAACATATAACGTTAAAGTTTTACATTGACACAGTAATATTTAAAAAAAATTTATCTTAACCCTTGTCTAATTATCATACAGACCAAACGAATAACTGTTGGCATTACAAAGTTTATATCAAACATAACATAAAATAGTTCTTTGAATAAATATCATAGTAAATGTAATAGTTTACTGATTTTAAAGCGTTGAAAATCATAAATCAGTAAAATCAAACCATCAACCCCTTTCCCCACCCCCTCCCACCGATACCTTTTGATCACTGATCTATTGGATTCATGTTCATATTTCGAGTTTATCATTTCCGCTAAACATAACACAAAAATAAGTTTTTTATTATAAACTAACCATCGAATATATGCAACGCAACAAAAGTTTTTTACATAATTAAAGCTACATAACAAACTCTGAAACTAAGGAATATAATTGTACAACTGACAAACCTAACACACCATACTACGAATTAAAACTACTAACATTAACAAACTTCCGCGCTTAACAACAGTAAAGTACCTAACACTTCACACAAAACGTAAACCTATTCCCACTTTTTTCAAGCATATCTCAACATATCAATGCTAATTTTTTACATTAACATGTCAATATTTAACAAAAATTTTAACATAACCCTGTCTAATCATCATTCTGACAACGAATATATAATGCTAACGAACCGAATTTTTTACATCAACTCGTAATATTTACAAAATTCATCATAACCTCGTCTAAATATCATAATCCCCAACGAAAATTGCAAACAAACAAAGGTTTATCCAAAACATGACTTAAAAAAATAACAAAATGGTTTATATTACAAATATAAAAATAAGTTCGTTGAATAAAATATCACAGTAAAGCGCGATAGTTTACTGATTTTAAAGCAGTAAATCAGTAATCATTAAAATTCAAACCATCCATCCCAGCAATCCCCTACCCATCCATTCGGCTATATGATCTATTGAAACTTATTATCAAGTCATATTTCGAGTATTATTTGGGAAAACATAACAAAAATAAGTTCTGTGAATAAAATACCATAGTAAATATAATGCTTACTCAACAAGTTTAGCATCAATAAAAGCTAACATATCATAACCTGAACTAAGGAATATAATGTACAAATGCAAAACCTAACATACCTCGCTTATGAATAATCCGCTAACATTCGAAAATTTCCTACATCAAAGGTTAAAATAGCTAATAGGTACTACAATACTCGATATTTCCCACTTTTCCCGCATACAGCAAACAGTAAAGACGAATTATCTAACAAAACCCTTAAAAAAGTGACCAATCCATCAAAGAAATACCAGCATCTTGAAACTATGAATTGACACTATCTTTCATCAAAGTGTCACTCGTCTTCGAGTATAACATCATTTGAACCTTGAATAAACGTAGACATTAGCAAAATTCTAGGGCAAACCTACATTACTCAACAAAAACTTAACCCTAGGCTCACCGTTTCTAACACATCACGTCAGTAAACACCAGTAATAATACTTACAAAACAACTCATTCTTAAACCAAATTAGTTAATATCACACAGTCATAGTTCATATTTAACATAACGTACCTAACTTATGAATAAACAGCTTTCATTTAACCAACAGTATCTAGAGCAACACACCACCTCCCGAGAGAAAAACCCAGGGGGGCCCCTTTAAAGGGTGTGAATCCTGAGAGGGGGATCACCCGAAGGGTGTAATCGCGGCCATTATCGCTTTATTGACTAAGTTGTTAATGAAGCTGTTTATTCCTTAAGTTAGGTTACGTTATGTAACTTTATGATTGTTGAAAATAAACACTGATTTGTATAGAGAAATGAATGTGTTTGTAAGAATATTTACTGTGTTAAACTTGACGATTACGTGCTTAAAAACAGTGAGCCTAGCGGTTAAGTTTTTGTTGAGTATGTAAGGTTTGCCCGAGAATTTTGCTAATATGTCACGTTTATTCACTAGGTCAAATGATGGTTATACTCGAGACGAGTGACAATTTGATGAAGATATTCAATTCATAGTTCACGATGCTGGTATCTTTGATAGATTTTGTCCACTTTTTTAAGGATTTTGTTAGAAATACGTCGTTACCTGTTGCTGATAGCGGGAAAGTGGGAACATATCGATATTGGGTTATGCACTGTTACCTATTTTACCTTTGATAAGTAAGGAATTTTCAGGATGTTGCGGATTATTCATTACGCGAGGTATTGTAGGTTTGCATTTGTACCATTCTATCTTAGTTGGTTATGATATTGTTAGCGCTTTATTGATGCTAAAACTTTTGTTGCGTAAGCATAATTCGTAGGTCCGTATATAAAGAACTTATTTTATATGTTATGTTTATCCATAAATATTACTACTCGAAATATAACTTGGATCAATAGTTCAATGATCATACGTATGGTGGGTAAGGACTGCTGGGATGAGGTTTATTTACTGATTTACTGATTTACTGCTTTTAAAAATCAGAACCATTATCGCGCTTACTTGATTATTTTATCAAAGAAATTTAATTTATGTTTTGTGAGGATAAAATTTTGTTATTTTTATGTTATGTTTGGTTTAAAACTTTGTTGTGTTTTTGCATTTATTCGTTGGGGATTATGATATTTAGACCGAGTTATGATGAATTTTTGTTAAATATTACAAAGTTGAATTAACATTGATTAGATTCGTTAGGACATTATATCGTTGTCAGTATGATGATTAGACAGGGTTTATGTTAAATTTTTGTTAAATATTACGATGTTATGTAAAATTAACATTGATTGTAGAGATATGCTTGAAAAAAGTGGGAATAGGTTACGTTTTGTAACAATGTGTTTGGTACTTTACTGTTGTTAAGCGCGGAAGTTTGTTAATGTTCAGTAGTTTGATTCGTACATATGGTGTGCTAGGTTTGTCGTGTACATTATATTCTTAGTTCAGGTTATGTTATGTTAGCGTTATTAATGTTAAAACTTGGTTACGGTTAGCATATATTCGATGAGTTAGTATATAAAAAACTTATTTTTGGGTTATGTTTAGCCGAATGACACTCGAATATGACATGAATCAAGTAGACAAGAAGTCATGGTGGGAGGGTGGGGAGGGGTTGATGTTTGATTTACTGATTTACGGATTTACTGCTTTCAAAATCAGTAAATTATTACATATTACTATGATATTTATTCAAAAGAACTTATTTTTTTATGTTATGGTGGATAAAACTTTGTTATGTTCTACAGTTATTCGTTGGTCTGTATGATAATTAGACACGGTTAGATAATATTTGTTAAATATTACTGTGTCAATGTAGAATTAACGTTATATCTTAGAGATATGCTTGGAAAAAGTATTGAATAGTTACGTTTGGTATGCAATGCTAGTTACTTTACTTGTTAAGTGTGGAACTTTGTTATTTTAACTGTTTATTAGTGCGTAAGTTGTGTTTAATGATGCTAAGTAACATTATTTTCTTAGTTCCTGTTTACTATGTTAGCTTTATTGATGTGGAAACTTTATTACGTTAGAGTATATGCGTTGATCAGTATGATAATCGGACAAGGTTATGATACATTTTTGCTAAATGTTACTGTGTCAGTGTAAGTGTGAAAAGGTCACGTCTTTGTATGCTAATGTTAGTTACTGTTACTGTGCTTAAGTGTGGAACTTTGTTAGCGTTAACAGTTTATTTATGTTTAGGCGTTTCAGGTTTGTCGTTGTGTATTATATTCATAGTTCAGATTGATTGCCTAAGTTAGCTTTATTGATGTGTAAAACTTTGTTACGTTAGCATATATTCGTAGATCAGCATATAAAAGAATTTGTTTTTATATGTTTATCCAAAATGAACTCGAAATGTGACTTGAATCAATAGATCAAATAGATCAATAGATCACGGATGGAGTGGGGAGGGTGGTTGGAACTGATGGTTTGATTACTGATTTACTGATTCTAGTGTATTGTAAAACGTGAAATTTTAGTAAAAAATATGACTTTGATCAATAGATCAATAGACTAATAACACCTCTATTGAATTACTGATTTACTGATTTTACTGCTTTGTTAGGGTATGTAAAAACGTAAATTTGTAAGTTATAAACATAAAAAGAATAAGAAATTTTATTTATTTATTTATTATTTTTATTTCTTGATGGTTCTGAAACCATCATTTTTGAAAATCTACAGGACTCGATAACCTAATAAGACACCACAGTTGTTGTTATACGAAATGTTTATTAGCTCAGCACCGCACCGGATCCGCCTGTTTCGCGCCGGATCGCGCATGCGCCGACCCGGGGGCCTGCTGACACAACCCGCATCGCCGTGAGGGAGCCTCAAACACCCATAGTAGAGATATATGATCTTACAAACATATTAACACCAATATTGTATTATTAACAATATTTACATTTACCTAGGCACCGCACCGGAGCTAGCACCGGTGCCGCTGCTAACTCAAACTCTATAGATCAGACTCCTTTCTCCTTTCTTCTATACACTTATCTAAATTTCAGCCTTCTACGATCAATTTAATTTTTAGGGGGGTAAAGTCCCCCTTCGGGGGACCCAGGGGGGGACGTAACCTCGTCTACGACGAGGTTACGTCACCATCTAACCTTCCTCCAAATTTTAGCCCAATACGATAACTCTAACCTCTATAGATATATATCGGAGCCATAGGTTGAGCCGGAGCCGGAGCCGGAGCTGGAGTCGGAGTGCGTAAAAAACGATTCCTTACAGGAATCGTTTCGACGCAGAATCGATTCCCTTCGGGAATCGATTCTTCGTATCCAAATTTTAAAGCTTCTACGATCAATTTAATTTTTAGGGGGCAGCGTCCCCCCCTTACGAGGGGACGCAGGGGTACGTAATCTCGTCTACGACGAGATTACGTCATTAGACCCAACCCGAAACTCGATTTAGGCCTAATCACTACGCGCTCAGAAGCCGCAACAAGAGCGTAAGCACTATATTTTACGATCGCTCTCGGGGGGAGGTACCCCCTATATACATCATAGCGACTTGAAAACTCGTCGGTATCGAGCTTAAAACATTTACAATAGATTATATTCCAAGTTTCAGACCGAATCCTCTATTACTTCCTATCGAAAAGGCCGGCATCGGCGCGGATGGCCTATTACCACTACTATCCAATAGAAGGGTGGAGTCGGAGCCCCCCAAAGTGTGAGAACAGTACTCCATACAAGGGCGGGTGAATAAGGCCTTATATAACTGGAGTAGCTGTGCAGAGGGGAAAAAATTCCCGCAACCTGAACGGAACTCCCAGGTTCTTTTGAGGCCACCTTAGCAACCATGGAAATATGAGGTTTCCAAGATAATTTGTTGCTTATGTTAAGACCAAGAATGTTTATGTTATTCACAGGAGAGACGTTAGAGCAGCGGTTCCCAACCTTTTTGAGACTATTACCCATAAAGCAAGTTAGATATAGCAAATACCCCCAGAAAAGTTTATATATTATGATATATAATATATATAGATATATAATATATATATATATATATAATATATATATATATATATATTATATATATAGTATATATATATATATATATAATATATATATATATATATATATATATATATATATACAGTATATATATATTGCATATTGAAAAGTTTCACAAGAATGAGAGATTCAAGTACTTTGTAACACAATTCGAGAGTTGCCAATTCGAGATTGCCAGACGTTCAAGATTGAAGTTGAAAATTTTAAGTATTTTTTTTTATTTATGGTTTTTTTTTTTTTTTTTTTTTTTACTTTTCGCAACTAAAATTTCAAAAAATATCTTCCTTAATAGGTAGCAGTCGTAGTTTTTGAACTATGTTCGTCCCTAATCTGGAGGCTGGCTGTAAAACGAAAAAGCGTGTGATTTAAAAAAAAAAAAAAAAATTGCGCATAAAAACCGAAAAAGTGTGGGACTTTTTTGACAAATATTTTAGACTCGTAAAGTGTGGGGGAACTACGTCGATTTTTCATCGTATTCTATCATGCGCTAACAAACAAGGCCACATAATTACTATTTAAAGCCAATGAGTGAAATCCCAAGCTTAGACTTCTTTCCGTACAAACGGCCGTGAGAGAGTACGAGTAGTTTGAAAGCGATATTAAAGGCATAAAATTATTTCACTCTCCTGCTTTTGCTTCTCGTCCAAACAAACCAAAATATGTCCAGAAGTTAGCAAAACCGGCGAGATCAACCACACATTCACGAATTGGTCATTGGACGGCGATGAGAACGACTGCTTGTATGCTTGACGCTTGGACTCCAAACGAACAAACGATCGGGACGATAGAGCCATAGACACGCCATCCAGCGGCTCTGCGTTGCAGGCTTGTGTTCGTATTTTAGGTAATAATATTTATACCTTAAAATTTTTGTAATCACTTAACAGTCACAATCATTAGAAAGATAGATAGTTTAGTTAGATTTGATACAGATGATGTTAATAATTTTGTTTTTGTGACTAAGCGATGAAAAGCCGATGATCCAATTCACGTACTTATTTTTACCCTTCGGAAAATCCCATTTTATCCCTTTGGGGGTAATTACCCCCAGGTTGGGAATCGCTGCTTTACATCCACCACATGGAAAGGACTGCTGAGCCGGTAAATATTTCTCAAAGCAGATGTGATGATATTGAGCTTTTGAGAGTTTAAATATATTATATATTATATTTAATATATATATATATATATATATATATATATAATATATATATATATTATATATATAATATATTATATATATAAATATTATCTATATATGACATTTTATTAAGCAGTTGACTTCCGGTAATATTAGTTAGGTTTAATTTAGCTTTAACTTTGGCTAGGTTAGGTTAGTTAGGTTAGGTAGGTTAGACGTTAGGTTAGGCTAGGCTAGGGTTAAGTTTACCCGAAAAATTTAATGTTATAACCCTAATTATTAAAAATAAACGATACATTAATTATGATTTTAGCTCCTGGAGTCAACTGGCTTATAAATATCCTATCTGTTTACATTATCATACCTTTCGTAGTATATAATATATATATATATATACTATATTATCATATAATATAATATATATATATATATATAATATATATATATAATATATATATAGTCGATTTGATGTACTGTAAATACAGGAAAGGCTGCCATCGTTGATCCCTTTTTCTTAGAAACTTCAACAGCTAAAGGATATCCCTAGCAGTTTTTTTAATCATTAGAAATTCTTATCCATGAAATTTAAAAAAAAAAAAGACGCTTTTGAAAAAATTTAAAAATAGTTAAAAATGTTGGAAAAACTGTATGATATTAACCGTTTTCTGGAAATTACGAGAAGCTCGCGTACTTCCGAGTGAGGGCACGCAAAGGTGCCAATTGTTGAATTTTTTTCTTTTTTTAACTAAAAGATATCCCACAGGTAAACAAGAATGATGGATAGAGTTCGGGGTTTCTCTGCCTACCGGGGGACCGAAGGGGACTTCGTCCCCCTTCTGTCCCTCCGTTCGGTTCGAACCCCCTAAAAAGGATTAATAAAAAGAAAAATAACATTTTCTCCAGAGTAAATTTAAAATACTATTTGGCAACTCTTGCTCTCGTGAAGTAATGCACAGGGATTCAAGGTCAATCACACCGTACGCTTGCCAGGTCTAAGATTATAGTAGTATTTAAGGTGTTATTAATAAATATAGAATAAAAATAATTTTTTTTGTTCATCGAATGAAAATGCTTGCTAAAATCAAAAAATGTTATTTTATTTCCTGTAGCTGTTATAATTTTTTAGTTACATGCATGATGCTTTCGGAGGCTGGCCCATATATTATATATATAATTATATATATATAGTATATATATAATATATAAATATATCATATATATATATATATATATACTATATATATATATATATAATATATATATAAAGAAGGTGATCCATAATTTGTAAGTTTGCTCTTTAAGCATATGTGCCCTCTACTAAGATTTAAACCGTTGAGTTTGCACAGTTAATGTACAAACATAATGCACCTATTTTATTTCCCAATGTTTAACTTTCCATCATTTTTTTTATACTTAGGAACACTAAAATACAACTTTGGGAAAGAAAATTTTCTTTTAGTTCCTAAAGACATTTTTTTTGTCTTAAAACTTGCCTCTCGAGTTTAATTTATTCTTTATTTTTACATCTCAAATTGATGTCTTAATAAATCTCCTCACAAACTTTGAGGAATTGGAGTTTGAACACAGTTTAATTAATATATATATATTTTTTAATATCTTACAGATATAGTAATATAAGAGCCTGGAATTGATAGTTTCCTAACACCACCTACAAGTTTAAATATATATATATATATATATATATATATATATTATATATTATATATATATATATATATATATATATATATATATATATATATTATATATATATATATAATATTATATATATATATAATTTATATATATATATATATATATATAAATATATATATATATTATAACGTATTTTTCTATTTATCTATTCCAAAATTATACTATATATATATATATATATATTAGTATTATATATATGTCCGAGTGTCTAAAGCTGACATCATGTAACTCGAGACGCAGCACCTACATAAACAAATTATATATTTGGAATCAGCGGAAAATTCTAAGGAGGGGTTTTAATTTTTTTTTCATTTATTCGTCGGAAATATTAAAAAAAAATTTTTTAACCCAATTTAGGGGGCTCGAGCCGACGGGGGACAGAGGGGGGACGAAGTCCCCCCCCGTCGTCCACCGGGGGGCCGAGAGACCCGACTCCATGCCATCTTTGCCCCACCGGAGGGGGGTTCCTAGTTGAAAAAAAAGAATAATTTACTTCCCTTACACTTTTAACTAAAGGAATACCATAGGGCAGGGGTCGGCATCCTGCGGCTCGCGAGCCACATGCGGCTCTTTAGTTCCATACGCAAATATTATTTGTTTAAAAAAAGAAAAAAAACATTTAAAAATCGATCGTTCTGAATCGATGACAGCAGATGACAAGTTTTGCAATTATTTACTAAGACTTAGTAAATAATTGCAAAACTTGTCATCTGCTGTTTTGGATACCTGAATAATAATTTTAAAAATTCTTTATTACAGCTTCACCGCAAGCATGGCATCTACAAAAAAAGAGAAGGACTGAAGAAGAGCATCGAGAATTCAGTCGGGATTGGACGGAGTCGTTCGCTTTCATATGCAACTCAGATGGCCTTCCGACTTGTCTCATTTGCCACGAAAAACTCGCACACAATAAGAAATCAAATTTAGAGAGACACTTCACTAAAAACATACTCAGTTTGCTAGTAAATATCCAGCCGGCGAAGAACGAAAAAAAGCTGTCGACGAGCTCAAAAAAAAAAAAAAAAAAAACAGCAATAAAGTTCCATGCTAAGTAACTGGACGCAATCTACAAGTAATGTTAATCTGGCAAGCTTCGCGGTATCACTAGAAATTGCAAAAAAGGCAAACCATTCACAGATGGTGAGTATGTCAAAGATTGCTTCATACGTGCATCTGAAGAACGGTTTCGTGATTTCAAAAACAAACCAGAAATCTTGAAAAAATCAAAGATTTGCCACTATCCGCTAAAACAGTACAAGATAGAATAGCTAAAATGTCTTCAAATGTAACTTATTTGCCGGTGGAAGATATTCAACTTTCTTCTGCCTTATCACTTGCTATAGATGAGTCTTTGCGACATTAAAAGACACGGCACAAGTTTGCCCTTTTTGTCAGGTATATGTCTTCCCAAGGTCCAAAAGAAGCTTCTAGGATTGCTACCGCTCTCAGGACAAAACTAGAGGGGAAGATGATAGCGAATGCGTGCAAAAAAATGCCTTGAAGACAATAAGATTGATTTAAATAAAATCGTTTCAATAACAACTGATGGAGCCAGAAGTTTGACAGGAAAAAATAAAGGGACAACAACGATTCTTCAGAGCAAAATAAACCACGAAATTCTTACGTTTCACTGCAGAATGCACCAAGAAGCGCTTTGTGCCCAAACATTTCCGGCCGAAATAGCTGAGGGTCATGAATTTGGTAATCAAGATTGTTAACAGCATCTTGTAAAAAGCACTCTACCATCGTCAGTTTAAAGAATTCTTAAACGAAATGGAGACTCAGTTTTCCGACCTCCTTCTTCACAATAAAGTGCGATGGCTTTCCAAAGGTAAGGTGTTGAAACGTTTTGCTTTGTGCTTGAATGAAATAAATATATTCCTAAATGAAAAAGGCATTAATCACCCTGAATTAGAGAACGACAAATGGTTTTGCAAAATTTTACTTTATGGTGGATATCACAGCGAAATTAAATGAGCTGAATCTAAAACTGCAAGGAAAGGGAAACCCAGCCTATGTTTTGGTAGAAGAATTGGTTTGTTTTGAAGAAAAATTAATTCTTTTTTGCAGAAGATATTCAGAGCGGTAAATTACTTCATTTTCAATTTCTATAAGCATATCGCGATTTAAAACCAGTGCAAACTGTTGACACGATTACTGTTCAGCACAGTTATAAAAAAATTTTAAGATTGAATTTGCTGTCAGATTTGAGCAATTCAAAACCAACAAAACCACTCTAGCATTCATAGTAAATCCTCTCAACGCAAATAGTAACAAAATCCACATTGAGCCATTTGGAATTGACACTGGATCTCTAGAAATGCAATTGATCGATTTAAAAGTTAAGCTTTGTGGAGTGGAAAATTTACAGAGTTGAAAAGTAAGTTGGAAGAGTTGGAGGTTCAGAAATGTATGTACGTAACGCAACAAAAGTGGACAGCTTTAAAAGAAATGCCGCGAGTTGAGGCATTTATATTCGACGCATGGAATAGTCTTCCAGATTGCTACAGTGAGGTGAAGAAGTTGGCATTTGGAGTGTTGACTATCTTCGGACCGACATATTCGTCCGAGCAAGCGTTCTCTTGCATGAATATAATTAAAATAAAGTAAGAAGCCAACGAACAAATGAAAATTTAGAGTCGTGTTTGAAACTTAAAACAACAAGTTATGAGCCAAATTTATCCAAACTTTCTAAAACCATGCCAAGCCAACGCTCCCATTGAATTTGTTTGCTCAAATGTATGTTATTGTTTTTTTATTTTAAGTACA
The DNA here is from genome assembly GCA_015478945.1 of Trachelipus rathkii. Lineage (NCBI taxonomy): Eukaryota > Metazoa > Arthropoda > Malacostraca > Isopoda > Trachelipodidae > Trachelipus > Trachelipus rathkii. The sequence continues at coordinate 12,148 of JABUQX010046849.1, forward strand.
AGTTACATTGTTTAGTAAAGTTTAAATTTTCTACTTGAATAACCATGCAAAGCCATCGCTCCCATTCAATTTGTTTGCTCAATTGTTTGTTATTGAAGTACAAGTTAGTGTTGTAAGTAAATGTTTAATTGTTAATTTTCATACTAATTAATAACTAATTACTAATAATGCCATATATATATTATCTAATTTGTTGTGAAAAACACTACTTATATATGAATAAATAGATATTTTTTCTTATGAATAAATAGATTAGTTTTTTTTATCAAAAAACTTTATTTATGCGAGTACTATTTATTGTTGGCAAGAAAAATTTTTGTGGCTCTTTAAAAACTTTGTAATTTTGTAAATTGTAATTTTTGACTCTTCTGACTCAAAAGGTTGCCGACCCCTGCCATAGGGTAAACCGAAAGGATGGCAGGAGTCGGGGTCTCTCGGCCTCCCGGTGGACGATGGGGGGACTTCGTCCCCTCCTCTGTCCCCCGTCGGCTCGAGGCCCCCTTAAATGGCTGAATTTTTTTTTTTTTAAATATTTCCGACGAATAAAGGCAAAAAAAAAAAAAAAATTAAACCCCCCCCCCTTAGAATTTTCCGCTGATTCCAAATATATAATTTGTTTTACTGTAGGTGTTGCCGTTCTCGAGTTACATGATGTCAGCTTTAGACACTCTACACAATATATATATATATATATATATATATATATATAAATATATATAGTATATATATAATATATATATATATTTTTATATTTATATAGTTTATTGTATAAATTGGAATATATATATAAATATATATATATATATATATAATATATATATATATTATATAGAATAAAAAAAAAAAGCAGCGTTTAGTATAACCGTCATATGTATCTTAAAAACTATTAATGCTACAGTAAAACGGAATACATTGGTGGAATGCTGGTCCAATTCTAGTACGGAAAATGAAAAAAAAAAAAAAAAAAAAAAAAAAAAAAAATTAAAATCTTTGAAAAGTACTTTCAACAAGCGAAAAAGGAATTACATTTTTTGGAATACTGGTGAAATTTCACATAGGAAAATGTGCTTCATACGGCACACTAGGGGGCTGCGAGCCGACGGGAACATAGGGGGGATGTTTCCAATACCCCGTAGTGGAGGGGCGGAGGAACCCCCGCGACACCAAATACCAAAGAGCGGGGGTTCCGGAGACCCTCCCCGGAGGGGGGAAATAATCCTACCCCGTAGTTCCCCGGAAGGCCGAGAGACCCCGACTCCTGCCATCGGGGCGGTATACCCTTGGGTATTCTTTAGTAAAAAAAAAAAAAAGCAATGATTTAATAGAAAGTCTATTATTTTAAAAACCAATAAAAGTCTCTAAATAGGCCTTATTACGTTCTAAATATCCTTAATATAACGGTATTACTATTAATTATTAACATAATTTTTTTATTTTATTTTTTTTTACATTTTCCTATGCAGAAAATTTACAAGGATTCCAAAAATTTATTCCTTTTTGTTTTGGTTATTTAGTTTTTTAGATTTTTTTTTTTTTTTTTTTTTTTTTTTTTTTTTTTTCATTTTCGTAAAGTATTGGACAAGCATTCCACCAATGTATTCCGTTTTACTGTAGAATAAATAGTTTTTAAGATACATATGACGGCTACAAAGGAAACAGCTGACCTATATATATATATATATATATATATATAAAATATATATAATATATTATCATATATCATATATATAATATATATATAACTATATATATATATAATATTATATATATATAATATATATATAATATTATATATAGAGAAGAGAGAGAGAGAGAGAGAGAGAGAGGTTTACATTTAGTTTATAATACGTTAATCTTCGGTTTAAATGTAGTGACTAGTTTGAAGAATTTTAGATACACAAATTTCAGACTTTTACATTTCTTTCAGAAAAAGACAAAAGAAAACCTTTTCCAAAAACCTGAAATGAACAGAGGATATAGTGACGTATAACTTTACTTCGTCGTAAATCGTATTTTCTCTAAAATCTAATCCAAACTTCTTTCATTTTAAGTTGGTGTTACTCAATCTGCTATTTATATATATTTTTTACTGAAACACTCAAAACCATATCAAATAAAAAAAGGTTTATTTATCTCTCTCTCTCTCTCTCTCTCTCTCTCTCTCTCTCTCTCTTCTCTCTCTCTCTCTCTCTCTCTCTCTCTCTCTCTCTCTCTTATATATATATATATATATATATATATATATATATTATATATATATATATATTATAATATTTATATAATATATATATATTATATATATTATTTTATTTATTTATTTTAGCATCTCCCAGGTAGGTTTTTCTCCCTGTCAGTTGGACCAGCTTCTTCTTCCTTCTGACCCTGAAACCTTGATCCTAGAGAACTCTGAGAAACTATTTTTCGGCACAATGGTTTCTGATGCTCGTCCTTGAGTTATAAACTCAGGTAGGGTTTCACCCTTTCAATGGAGCTATAGCATTTTCTTCCATCAGACCTCGAAACTTGTTCTAACCAGAGCTCTCCAGAAATGTTCTCCTGTAGCACAAGAATGAAACTTAAAAAGCGCTGTCAAGAGTAAATACAAGCAGAAAGTAAAGAGCCGGGTTGCTAGTCATGTCACTCATATATATATATATATATATATATATATATATATATATATATATATATATATAGGTGTATCTTCTTATTATAATATATATATATATATATATATATATATATTATATATATATAAATATATATATTATTATAATATATATATTATTTATTGATTAATATTGAAGTTAGGGTTCTCTCCCCTTAACAGCCAAGCGAAGAGGTCTCTCTCTTTATTTCATTGAATGATTCGAACTTAATAATTAGGCCAGAATAATTTAGTGCAATTTGTGTATTAATATTACAATCCAAGTTCAATTTCTTTAAATTAAATAATCCAAAAGAACTAGATGCGAAATATTGTCGCTCCTCCATTTATATTTCAGATTAATTATGATATTTTTATATTCGTATTAAAATATATGAAAAGAAATCTTTTCGAAAATTTTGCAACTCCTCCTCAATCAAATTTTGTCAAAATATAAAAAATATTATGCTACTTTAACTGCATTATAAAATGAAATCATTCAAATTTATAAAATCTTTGTTGCAATAGTCTGACCAGGTCCTCATTTAAAAGTCTTCTCATTCTGAATTCTGAAAGCTATTCAGACTTCAGTTTTCTTCTCCGTTGTTCTACAGCTCCTTACTGTCTCTTTTATGTTTCTCCCCTCTGTTTCAATCCGTCAATCTGCGACAACAGTCAGATCATTATAATATACTATATATATATATATATTATATATATATATATAATATATATAATATATATATTAATATATTATATATATATATTATATACTATATATATATACTGTATTATATTATATATATATATATAATATAATATTATATATATATATAATATATATATATATATACTATATATATAACCTGTTATTTTTACGCCTCCGTCAGTTTTTTTTTTTTTTATTATTTTTTTTTTTTTATTTTTTTTAAATATATTCTGCATATGATACTAACAAATTGAATTAAGTTGAGAACAAACACCATGATTCAAAAGTTGCGAAAATTTTAAATATATTTTTTCAAAAAAACGATAAAAAAGATCATAATCAGGAGAAAAAAATTAAACGGTAAAATTGTGAGATAAGGAAAGAAATTATGGTTCAGGGGTATTTTTGACGCATAAAAAATTTATGAATGAAGTACTTGTAAACATTAACAATTTTAAATTACAAATCTAAAAACATAAATATATATATAATAAAATACAATAAAACTTTAATATAATGAATTAAATAATGATTACATGTAACTTATTTAAATTATTATTTTTGAAAAGTATTAAAATATCGTACATTTTAGGACTAATGCAAAGTTCTCTTAACATTGCAGGAAAGCCAAAGCTTAAAAATCTTGCAAGAGTCTAAATTGAAAATTTAAAATTGGTTTATTTTGTTCAAAAAAACGTAAATAATTGTAAAAAAAAAAAACTTACTTCGCTGAATATGTATAAAGTATTTTCAAAAATGAAGATATTTTCGAATATTACGCATATATTGATTTTTAATGTTTTATTTAAACTAAACAATACCATCTTCAAATAGGACCTAATATATATACTATAATATATATATATTATATTATATACTAAAATATAATATATATTAAAATATTAGTATATATATATATATAACTATATATATATATATTATATTATATATAGTAATTATATATATATATACTATATATATATTAATATATATATAATATATATATATATAATAATATTATATAACTATATATAATATATATATCATATATATATATATATATATATATAATTATATACTATATAATATATATATATAATATATATATATTAGATATATTATATATATATATGTATATATATATAATATATATATATATATAATATATAAATATATTTATTATATTATAGATATATACTATACTATTATCATCATCATCACCCACCTTCTCTCCCCAAGACTGGTGGTAAGGTGCGTAGCATGCACTGGAAACAGAAAAGTAGTAGAAGAATACGACGCAAGTCAAAAAGAAAACCCAGACTTACCGCCCGCTTTATATCTTTTAGTGAGAATTTGTCGCTGTCAGAAAATTCACCCTAGAGCTTTACGGAACCGCAACGGACCCTTACTATGGTATCTTGTCAATGTAGGGTTCATTCATCCCTTGGCCAGGTGGGCCGCAACCATGCCCCCTCACAAAACCCTGCCATTCACTCCTATTACGCACCTTTCTTCTCGCCTCTGCCAAACTCACATTTCTCTCCTCCAATCATTCCTTTACTGACTCAATCCAATTTTTCTTCGGTCCCCCAGCCGGTCGATTCCCACCACACCAGCAGCCAAATTGTTGGAAACCGCAAACCGGAAGTTGCAACCGGATGTTGCAAATATTGCAAAGCAACATTTTCCAACATTTGTTTTTGATGCTTGAAACGTCAAAGTAAGGGTCATTAAGGTTGGTAAGACCGAATTTTAGGTCTGGAAGACCGTTTTCTGACTTTTTAACCTGTTCTTAGGAGTTTTTTAAAAGGGGGTTTTTGGTTCCTAGAAATTTTTAAATGATTGGTAGATCATTTCTGATGATTCCATTCGATTTATCGAGGTCTTTTACCCCTAAATCAATTTTTAAATCGTCTTTCTGTGTTCTGGTTGGTTTAATACATTGAAAAACATAATCGAAAGAAAATAATTACTATAATTAAAATTCAATTAATCGCCGTAGTATCCATGAAGAATCAAACCTATGCTAGAAGTGATGCCAGCTGGTTCAGCTGGCGTCGATCTTTCTAGCATTGCTAGCATTGTATTAATATTGAGCTAGGTGGCCCGAGTCTGGGTTCGATACCTGCATAATCGATACTGCTGGGTCGATTCCCGTAGTTTATAACGGAATCGAATCACTCCTAGTATGAGCCCCCCTTTTCTAGCACTTCTAGCATGACACATCCTACTTCACGGAATAAGCCTGAGTTTTGCGTCGATTAGTATGTTTTGAGGTATGCCGAGTTGATTTCCGAGGTGTTTGAGGGAATCTGAGCAGGCGCTGAGGTGCTAGTGCGGTGCGGAACACCGCTCTAACACCTCGAGCTAATTTTTTAATATTCAAGATATATGTCCCGAGCATAGTGTCTACTCCTATTTTTAGAGGGTCTGCGAATCGATTCCCGGTATTACCGAGTGGATCAGAGCAGCCCTTAGGGAATTTGGCACCGATGTTTCGGTGCTCATGTGTATTTTTAGGCTTTTAAAGGTTTTCTAGTTAGGGTATCCATTTCAAACTTGCTACCGTGGTTGGTGAAGGTGCTGCCTGTCTGGGCCTCAGGTTTCACGCCTCCACGTCCAAGGAGAGGAGGGGGCCTGAGCCCCCAAAACCTGGAAAACGACTTAGAAAGTTGAAATTTGGTGAGTTGATAGAAGATAACGAATGAAACAGAGTAGTGAGTTTAAATTAAGTGCCGGAGCACATGAGCCGGAGCTGATACTGGAGCCAAACTGAAATTGTGGCTCTAGTCACATATTGAGTCAAAAGAGGTGGGCTTATATAGGTTTTAAAGGACATAGATTCCGGATTTGAGGGTTTCAACAACCCCAAATGAGTTTGTAGGTCCCCCCTGGAGAGGGGTTCCCATTGAAATAAGAAAAGCACAGATAAGATGGAGGAAGGAGGAAGGAAAAAAGAGGAGTAAAAGAAGTCTCATATGACGGAACAAATGAGAAGGTGCATTGAGCCGGAGGCGGAGCCGATGCTGGAGCAGGAGTTTGAAGGAAAGCTCTGAGTGCGTAACCAAGGAAGATGAAATAAAAAATAAAAAGAAGTCTCATATGACGGAACAAATGAGTCATCAGAGGTACCAATGCCAGCATCGGTGCGAAACCGGTGCGGTACCGAGTTAGTAAACGGGTGGGTAGAACCATAATGTTGGTATGCTTATATATGTTTTCGGTGACGTAGAGTATATATATATATATATATATATATATATATATATATATATATATATATATATATATATATATATATATATATATATATATATATATATATATATATATATATATATATATATATATATATTTTAATAAACAAAAATAGATGGTCATATAGGAGTTGTAACAGTGAACCATGGGCGTAAATCATTAAAGCATTAAGGCCGTAGCGTATATCAGGGTGAATGCGGGGGGTCTTTCGGGGCTATTTGCTCTATTACCTTATTGGGTTACAGCTTTAGGATCGGTTAAAACATGTTTTTAAGACCCTAAAGCCGTACATCCATAAAGACGTATCGCATAGAGGGATGGGAAGGGGGCCACTGCGGGGCCGTTTACTCTACCGCCTTATGGAGTTACAGCTTTACGGGCTGTAAAAACATGTTTTACAGCCCATAAAACAGTAAAGCCGTAAAGACGTACCGCAAAGAGGGATACGGAGGGGTCACTTCAGGGCTATTTGCTCTATGTCCCTATGGAGTTACGGCTTAGGGTATGTAAAAACATGTTTTACAGACCCTGAAGCAGTAAAGCCGTAAAGACGTGCCACAAAGAGGGTTGGGGAGGGTGGGGTCACTTCAGGGTTATTTGATCTACTACCATATGAAATTACAGCTTTAGGGTCTGTAAAAACATGCTTTTACAGACCCCAAAGCAGTAAAACCGTAAAGGTATACCTCAAAGAGGGCCGGGGAGGGGTCATTTCGGGGCTATTTGCTCCACTGCCATAAGAAGTTATAGCCTTAGGGAACATAAAAACATGTTTTTATTAATTTTTTTTTTTACAGTGATCCATGGTTTTCTATAAATAAAATTAAAAATGTGTATGTGTGAAATAAAATAGTTGACTCATAGTATATAAAACGGATTATTTGAAAAGAAAATACAAAATGATGTAATAAAAGTTTACATTAACACCTCAAGTTAAAATATTTTCCCGTCCGCGCAGTAATATTGTGACTGCGGGCGCATGCTTCGGTTCCGCGCCGGGGCGCGCTTGCTGCCTCGCTCACTTTGGGATTTACGTGACCTACTATAAATATAGTAAATTAATTATTATCCATTCTAGTGAAGGTCTGCCAGTTGCTCATGTATCTGTAATTAGGCAACATCAAATAGATCCGGCTTGGTACTTTATATGAAGTGAATTTCCATTCAGACGTCCAGTCTTGCTCCAGTACTCTTAGGATCAACATCTTGAGTAGCATTTGCTAGATCCTACAATATCTCGAAATTTTAAAACTTAGCCAAACGAGTATTTTCCAAATCAATAATTATTCCTCAATGTAAGTATTTATTATAAATATGTTTTAGCACATCTGATCAATAATTAATAACTTATTTAAAGTAATTAAATACATTTCCATACAATAATAATAAAAGGTAAATGATTTATACTGATGTCTTAAAAGTAATTTTGTATTTTTTACATAAGTGTACTGGACATGCTTGAATGCATTCTGAAAATTTTATCAAGTCATTCACACCAAATCAGTTAAAAAGTTTTCATATATATATATATATATATATATATATATATATATATATATATATATATATATATATATATATATATATATATATATATATATATATATATATATATATATATATATATATATATATACGCCAATGTATATATATCGTAAAATTACTTTCATCCTTAAAGCATAAATTGGTAAAAACTGATAACTGTTAGACACCATTATTACATAATGTTTTGTAATACATATTAAAAGTCTCTTCGTAAAGTATATGCTTAAGTGAAGCATTGACTAAATGTTTGTTAAACAGTTATATAATAATATGAATAATAGTGTTTTCCTGCGCGTGTGTGCGCGCGTGTGAATGATAAATAACAAACAACTCGGGTCATAAATATAAATAGCAGTATATAATAATCACCTATCATCAGTTATTGAGAGCTATCTTTATGCCCTGACATACAGTGTGAAACTGAAAATGTTGTGGACTTTGTACGTATATTATTATTATTATTATTATTATTATTATTATTATTATTATTATTATTATTATTATTATTATTATTATTATTATTATTATTATTATTATTATTATTATTATTATTATTAAGATATTTTTACAGAATGTGTGTTCAAATATTACTTGAAGCAGTAAAGCAATAAAACATAACAGAGTGGGTGGGGCCCATAGGGGCTGCTTTACTACTTTACTGCTTTAGGGTCGATAGAAACATGTTTTTATCGACCTTAAAGTAGTAAAACACTAAAACAACACAGCTTAGCTTGTTGGGGGGAGGGTACCCCTAGGGATCGATTGCGCTACTGCTTTACGGCTTTACGTCCTTACGTCCTTTACGGCTTTACTGCTTTAGGGTCTATAAAAACAAAACTTTTAGTAAAAACAAAAATTATTTTAACAAATAAAATAAAAAATAAATAAAAGTGTTTGAAAATATATTTTTAAATAAATAAATAAACCTAAAAAAATAAAGTTTGAAAAATAAATTTAAATAAGTAAAACTAAAATAAATAAAAAGTTTTAAAAAAAAATATTTTTTTAAAATAAATAAAACTAAAAATAAATGAGTAAATAATAAAAATTTAAAAATAAAAAAAAATTAAAAAAAATAAAAAAATAAATAAACAAAGTATAAATTTAAAATGAAACTTTTAAATAAAGTTTGAAGAATAAATTTAAATAAGTAAAATTGAAATAAATAAAAAAGTTTTAAAACAAAATAATTTTTAAAAATAAATAAAATTAAAATAATTAAAAATAATAATAAAAATTTAAAAATAGTTAAAACTTAAAGTAAAAAAATAAACAAAGTATAAATGTAAAATGAAACATAAAAATAAAGTTTGAAAAATAAATTTAAATAAATAAAATTGAAATAAATATAAAAAATGTTTAAAACAAAATAATTTTAAAAAATAAATAAAATTAAAAATAAATAAAAATTTAAAAATAATTAAAAATTAAAATAAAAAAATTAAACACAAAGCATAAATGTAAAATGAAACGTAAAATAAAAATAGCAAACAAAATATACCTGTTTTAACTTAGGAAAAAATATATCTTTGTTGACGTTTATAAAAAGAAAATGAGATTTGAAAATAGAAATGTCAGTCTTCAACCTTTAGAAAACGGGCTATCTATGTAAGTCTTTGTAAGATACCTCCGTGCTCTTCCTAGAGTTTTATTTATCCTTCTTCTTCTCAGCATTTCTTCTTTCTTCTTCTTTTATTTCAGTTGGGACCCCCCTCTGGGAGGGGGGTCTCAGACATCTATTAGGAACTCGAATCCTTCATATTCAAGTTCTATGAACTTATAAATATATGCATTGATACCAATATGGTGCTAAACGAATGTTTACTAACATAGCACCGCACCGGCCCATGCACCGGTGCCAGTACCAACTCTGACCCCTTCTCCTATTCCTCCTTATTCCTTCCACATTCTTCCTTCCTCCTTCTTCCTCCTTCCTTAGTCTTCTGTCACACACTCTGTGGTTTTCCTCTGGGGACTCGCCTGAGGGGGTTCCCCAGACACCCTTTACGAACTTACATCCCTCATATTCATGTTTTACGACCTTATAAACATATATAAGGACACCTAAATCTGGCTAAACGAATATTTAATTCAGCACCGCACCGGCTCCAGCACCGGTGCCGATACCGACTCCGACTCTCTGATTCAGACTCCTCCTCCGACTCCTTCCTTCTCTGACTCCGACTTCGACTCC
>JABUQX010046849.1:35000-40000 GCA_015478945.1 Trachelipus rathkii
TTTTACGTACCTTAAAGCAATAAATCAAGTAAATCAGTAAGGCCAGACCCTAGCACCCCTCTACATCAAGCTATGCCACGTTTTGTTCTATTGACTTACTGCTTTTACATCATCTTTAAGCTATGTAATAAGTCATAAAAATAACAAAAAATAAGTTCTTCCTTCTGCTTAACAATAACATGTAATTTTATTAAAATCATTCTAGTTTTATTTAAAAATAACAATTTTCCACTTACATTTATATTATTCACTCGATGTTAACCCTAAAAATATTTCAAATTTTTTTTAAATATTTTATTTTCTTTATTTTATTTATTTATTACTTATTTCAATGTACATTGACAATCCATCACGAAAAAACACAACAACCCGCACTCCCTACAGATACGAAACTGACCTCTCTCTCTGTAAAATGTGTTGTAGGATAATCCTTTTTGTATCCCGGGGCGATTTAGGCTTAATTCCAGGTCAAAATATATTTCAAACTGACCTTTTTCTGTAAAATGGGGTGCAATAACTACGTTAGGCCTAAATTTAGGCCTAAAATTTAGGATTAAGCCTTTTTTTAGACCGGGCTATTTAATCCTAAATACAGGTCAAAAGGGTAAATTCCATGTATAGACAAGAATCATTGTTATTATTATGTTTTACTAAATATATTGTCACAAACTCTGAAACATGCTGGATCGGTAAGGTCCTTTAAGCAGGTAAGAAGGAAAGTTTTCCTTACTTGTGATTGGTCGGAGTAGTTTTTCCCTAGTTCATAAGCTAACCACCAGGGCTCAGCATGAGCCCCACCCGCAAAGGCAGCCAACCCGCACCCGCTGGTGCGTCCAGCCGCGTCCCCGCCCGCCGCGTGGCGCCCGCAGGCGCAATATTTCCGCGTCCCCGTCCGCCGCGTGCGCCCGCAGGCGCACCCCGCCGCGTTCCCCCAGCCCGAACGCGTGCGCCCGCAGGCGCAATATTTCCCGTCCGCGCCCGCCGCTAGTGTTATTTACTTCCATGCCTATTGTTATTATTATTAGAACACACATTCACACAACACACACACAGCACACCCCACCGTGCATCACACAGCAACATCACTTACACATATAACGTATAATTTATTAAAACATTTATTTTTATTTTATTATTATACTTCATGCCTATTGTTATTAATATTTAGAACTCAATCCACAAACACACACACACACACACACACACACACACACACACACACACACACCACACACACACACACACTTTACACATATAACGTATAATTTATTAAAAACATTTTATTTTTAATTTTAATTATTATACTTAGTGTTATTTCCTTCATGCCTATTGTTATATTATTTAGAACACACATGCACACACACGCACACACACACACACCACACACAATCACCACACACACACACACACATACACACTTACACATACGCAACCACCCACTCAAATTTGATGCCTCAACTTTGATGCCTCAGCTTTTTGATGCCTCAACTTTGATTGCCTCAGTTTTGATGCCTCACTTTGATTGCCTCAAGCTTTTGATGCCTCAACTTGAATGGCCTCAGCTTTTGTGTCCTCACAGCTTTTGATGCCCTCAACTTTAATTAACTTAGGCTTTGGTACCATCAGCTTTGGTGGTTCATCTTTGATGAACTCATCTTTGATTGCGTCATCTTTGATACCACCTATATTCGATGATTCATCTTAATAAGCAGTTACATTACCATAACACTTACACTTAACACTTTTACACACATACCTATATCTCTTATTCCCACATACGCCACGTACACATAGACCACTTACTTCCACCCCATCAGACACTTACACTCACAACAACACACAGCAATATATATATATATATATATATATATATAATATATATGTATATAATATATAATAATAATATATAATATATATAATATATACATATATATATATAATATATATTTCATTCGCGTGGAAATATTGCGCGCTGCGGGCGTACGCGGCGGGGACGCGGCTGGACGCACCAGCGGGTGAGGGGTTGGCTGCCTTTGCGGTAGGTGGGGCTCATGCTGAGCCCTGGTGGTTTAGCTTATGAACTAGGGAAAACATTAATATTAAATCCACAAAGTAAGGAAACATTTCCTTCTTACCTGGTTAAAGGATCTTACCGATCCCAGCATGTTTTTCAGTTTGAAAATATATTTATAAAAATAATAATAACATGATTCTTGTCTTATACTGGAATTACCTTTTGACCTGGTATTAGGATTAAATTAGCCCGTCTACAAAAAGGCTTTATCCTAAATTTAGGCCTAAATTAGGCCTAACGTAGTTATTGCACCACATTTTTACAGAAAAAGGTCAGTTTGAAAAATATTTTGACCTGGAATTAGGCTTAAATTAGCCCGGATACAAAAAGGATTATCCTACAACACATTTAACAGAGAGAGGTCAGTTCGTATCTGTAAGGAGTGCGGGTTGTTGTGTTTTCTCGTGTGGATTGTCCAATGTAAATAAATATAATAATAATAATAATAAATAATAATAATAAAGAAAATCCGAATTATTTAAAAAACTTTGAAATATTTTTAGTTAACATCGAGTGAATAATAGTAAATGTAAGTGAATAATTGTTATTTTTAAAATAAAACTTAGATTGAATTTTAATAAATACATGTTATGTTAGCAGAGAAGAACTTATTTTGTTATTTTTATACTTATTACATAGCTAAAAATGAATGTAAAGCAGTAAGTCAATAGAACAAAACGTGCATAGCTTGATGTAGAGGGGTGCTAGGGGCTGGTCTTACTGATTTACTGATTTATTGCTTTAAGGTACGTAAAATATATGTTTTTAATAAAATTTCATAAAATTTTAGTAAAAGTTATTTTAAAACTTGATAGTTATAAAATTTATAAACAAAAAGTATTAACAGTTAATAATAAATTCTTTGTTCAAAGATAATGATTGATTTATTATAGAAGTTTTAAGAAACTTTGAAATAATTTTAGTTATATTTGAATGAGTAATATAAATGTACGTGCTTAATTAAAACAAAATGTTTTAATAAATTATACGTTATGTGTGTAAGTGAGTGGACGTGTGTGTGTGTGTGTGTGTGTGTGTGTGTGTGTGTGTGTGTGTGTGTGTGTGTGTGTGTGTGTGTGTGTGTGTGTGTGTGTGGGTTCTAAATAATAATAACAATAGGCATGAAGTAAATAAGACTAAGTATAATAAAAATAATAAAAATAATAATAAAATAAAATAATAAAAATAAAAATAATAATAAAAATAATAATAAAAATAAATAAAAAGTATTAAAACAAAATAAAAAACATAATGTTAATAAATATATGAGTTAAAGTAGTAAAACATATGAGTTAAAGCAGTAAAACATGAGTTAAAGCAGTAAAACATATAAGTTAAAGCAGTAAAACATGAGTTAAAGCAGTAAAACAGTAAAACAAAAGCATACTAATCCCCTTGTTGCTAGGTAACACCTCTATTGATTTACTGATTTACTGTTTTAAGGTATGTAATGTTAATAAATATGTGAGTTAAAGCAGTAAAACATATAAGTTAAAGCAGTAAAACATGAGTTAAAGCAGTAAAACATGAGTTAAAACAGTAAAGCAGTAAAACAAAAGCATACTAAATCCCCCCTAGGTGTTAAGGTACCACCTACAATTGATTTACTGAATTTACTGCTTTAGGGTATGTAATGTTAATAAATTATGTGAGTGTTAAAGCAGTAAAACATATAAGTTAAAGCAGTAAAACATGAGTTAAAGCAGTAAAACATGAGTTAAAGCAGTAAAACAGTAAAACAAAAGCATACTAATCCCCCCTAGGTGTTAGGTAACACCTCTATTGATTTACTGATTTACTGCTTTAAAGGTCTGTAAAGTAATATGTTTTTATAAAATTCGTACATAATTGTAGTAAAAATAAAATGTTTATATATCAGGCACTCTGGTTTTTTTCTTCTTACATACAATTTTTTTTTTTAAATTTATAAATTAAAAAGTATTAAGTAAAAATATAAAAGATGTCTGTAATGAGGTAAAGTTTTAGGATCGCAAAATGTTTTTAATAAATGTTTAAGTATGAAATAAAAATGAATGACTCATAGTAATATTTGAAAAGAAATTCTTTTAATAGTTTACATTGACGGTCGGGAACACGGCGGGTCGCACCTGCGGGTGCGAGGTTGGCTGTCTTTGTGCGGAGGGCTCATGCGGAGCCCTGGTGTTCCAATTATGACCTAGGGGGAAGACATCAATATTAGCTCTGTTCTATGATGGAGGGTAGAAAAGGCTAGAAAAGGTTAGAAAATGCTAACTCATAGTAGGAAACATCCTAGCCACTTATAATATACACCAATCGCTAGTGTCTATGGGTAAGTGTAAGTGTCCATGGGTGAGTGTAAGTGTATATGGGCTAGTGTAAGTGTCTATGGGTGAGTGCATGTGTGTATAAGTGATCATAGTAAATGTGTGTATAAGTGTCATAGTGTTTGTGTGTAAGTAAATCTGTGTGTGAGTGTAGGTAAATGTGTGTGTGTGTTGTGTGTGTGTGGTGTGTGTGTGTGTGTATAATAAATAACTGTTGTTGTGTGTGTTAAGTAAGTAAATTTATGTGTGTGTGTGTGTGTGAGTAAATCTGTGATATATATATATATATATATATATATATATATATATATATATATATATATATATATATATATAATATATATATATATATATATATATATAATATATATATATTATATATATTTGGGTAGATTGGGCATGAGCATGTTTGGGTAGTAAAAAAGCCACGTGTCCAACAATGATAGCATGTGCTTCCGCCACGTGGTTTTACGGTTCGAATTCAGTGTAACGTTTCACTTTGTGATTCTCAAGACGAGAGACGTTATAACAGAAAATAAAATAAAAATAATAAAAATACGTAAATAATTAAATAATTCAAATAATTAAAATTCAAATAAAAATGATTCAAGTAAAATTTT
>JABUQX010046849.1:42500-50000 GCA_015478945.1 Trachelipus rathkii
CCGCGTTGCGGTTGCGGTTGCGGTTGCGGTTGTACAATAAAAACAAAATTTAACAATTGCTTTGTTTACTACTACTACTACTACTAATACTGTTAAACAATAATAATACTGCTAATAATAATAATAATAATAATAATATAATAATAATAATAATAATAATAAATAATAATAATAATAATAATAATAATAATAATAATAATAAAAAATATTATTATTCATTATTATTATTATATATTATTATTATTATTATTATTATTATTATTATCTTATATTATTAATTAATATTATTATTATTATTTATTATTATTAACGTGTAATAATTAATATAAAATAAGAGTAATAATAATAATAATAATAATAATAATAATAATAATAAAAAAATAAAAATAATAAAAATAATAATAATAATAATAATAAAAATAATAATAATAATAATAATATAATAATAATAATAATAATAATAATAATAAATAATAATTAATAATAATAATAATAATAATAATAATAATAATAATAATAATAATAATATAATAATAATAATAATAATATAATTATTATATATTATTAATAATTATTATTAATTATTATATATTTTATTTATATTATATATTATTATTATTATTAATTACTTATTATTATTATTATTATTATTATTTATTATTATTATTATTATTATAATTATTAACTTTTATTATTATATTATTTTATGATTGTTGTTCTTCCCATGGTATTATTATTATAAATTAATTATTAATTATTATTATTATTATATTAATTAATTATTATTATTAATAATTATTACTTATTATTATTATACCTTGAACTATTACAAATTTCACGTCTTTTAATGTGGAATTTAGCCTCTGTTTGCAAGAGTTACCAGGGTGTGGATAAATATAAATATAATATATATATATATATATATATATATATATATATATATATATATATATATATATATATATATATATATATATATATATATATATATATATATATATATATATATAACCATCATCATCACCCACCTTCTCTGCCCAAGACTGGAGGTAAGGTTCTCAACATGCACCGGGAACAGAAAAGTAGTAGAAGAACAGGACGCAAATCGAAAAGAAAGCCCAGCCTTACCACCCCATTTATACCTTTTAGTGAGAACTCGTCGCAGTCAGAAAAATTCACTCCTAAGAGCTTCACTAGAGCTTCACGGCCCTCACTATGGCATCTCGTCATGTGGGGTTCATTCCTTGGCCCAGGTGCCACACCATACCCCCTCAAAAAGCCCGGCCCATTCCATCTATTAATGCACCTTTCTTCTCCTCTTTCAAATTCACATTTCTCTCCTCCAGGCATTCCTTTACTGACTGAATCCACTTTTTCTTTCGTCTCCCAGCTGGTCGATTCCCAGCACACTCTTCACTATACATCCGCTTAACCAACCAGCTGTCATCTATCCATTCCACATGACCAAACCATCTCAACGTACCTTCAATTTATTCTCTCATTTACCCTATCTATTCACACCACAATCCAACTCCATAATACGAACAATTTCTCATTTTAATCAATTCTTCTCACACCTACACGCCCCTAATTGTCCATCTGAACACATTGCACTTTAGATCTAAACCGCTTAATTCCAGACCATAGTCTCCTACTATACATTAACACAGGTAACAACATACACTCAGTAAGATCCTAGCACACTAAAGACTTAATCCCTTTACATCCAACAACGATTTAATTGCACCTGCCACCTTCCTGCCATTCGCAACTTTCCCACTACACTCTGCATCATACCGTTCCCTTTTCATCAACATATATCCTAAATATTTAAAACTCAGAACACTTGTTCCAACTGAATCCCATCTAAACTTAACTTTACTCTGAAAGACTGTCCACACTCCACAACCATACCTTACTCTTATCAACGTTTACTTCTCAAACCAACTCCTTTAACACAACCTTAACCAAATCTCTATAACAAACATTTTCAACATCATTCTTCCTGATCTGTGCAGACAAAACCAAATCATCCCTATTATATATATATATATATAATATATAATATATATATATATATATATATATATAATATATATATATATATATATATTATATATATATATATATATATATATATATATATATAATTTATAAAAACCCCACAGGAAATAAAACAAAATAAAATTACAAAAATCACGAACTATACTTTCGAGAGGATATACTGCCTCTCCTAATTCAGGCTCGTAAATATCATCTCTATATATATATATATATATATAATATATATATATATATAATTATTATATTATATATATATATATATAATATAGTATATATATATATATATATTAATATATATATATATATATATATATATGTAATATATGTATGATCAGTATGTATATACGATTAATATATATGTATGATATATGTAATATATATAGTATGTATTATATGTGTATGATATATATATATATATATATATAATTATATAATATATAATATATATATATATAATTATAAAAACCCCACAGGAAATAAAACAAAAATACATATACAAAATCACGAAACTAATACTTCGAAGAGGACATACCGCCTCTCCTCATTCAGGCTCGTAAATAAAACTTTATTAAAATTAAGGACAAAATTATTTGTTAAAATAGTTTGTTGTCTAAGTGATGTTTTTTAATATTTTTTAAAAAAAATACATCTTATGAAAAAAGTTTGAATGATTTTTTTTTAAAAAAATTTAAGAATAAAATTGATAAAATCATCAAGAGCATTTGCATTTAAAACATTAAAATTATTTACAATCTTGATTAAAAAAATTCTGATAATTGTTTTTGTAAGTGTTCTATCACGGGAGAATATCAGTTTCTATATTTTGCAATCGATCCTGTGTTCCCTTCTCTTCTCTTGCTTTTGCAGGGATTGAGTTTACGGGTCCACAATAAATTTTTAGAAGTAATGAAATGTTTGGTCTTTTCTTTCTTTTCAAATCCAAAGTTTTCTCCAATATATAAAGAACTTCAATCTTTGCTAGGTTCTTTATAGACACAACATTTTTCATTTTCTGGAATCATATTTAAATTTTGTAGGAATTTTTGTTGGGAACACCTGAAACAAGCATAAAATCTTTAGGTATGTTTCTTTTAAAATTTTCAGTTGGAAAAGGCACTATTATTTTTATTTTAAAAGATACATACCTATACCACATTCTTACTCTCTAAAAATTTGCGACCGTAACTCATCCCTGCAAAAGCATAGAGAAGAGAAGGAACATGGGATCGATGTTACAAATATAGAGCTGATATCTCCCGTCATAGACGCTAAAAAACAATGATTAGAATCTTTTCTATCTAAGAATGCAAATAATCTTAATGTTTTAAATCTTATTCTTGGTAAATTTACCAATTTTATTTTTTAAAATTTTCAACAATTTTACAATCTTATTTTATGAAATATCTAAATAACATCACTTAAACAACCAACTATTTTAACACACTATTTTGTCCTTAATTTTATTGGAAAGTTTTATTTACGAGCCTGAATGCGGGGAGGCGGTATGTCCTCTCGAAAGTATAGTTCGTGGTTTTTGTAATTTTTCTTCTTTTGTTTTATTTTTATGTGGGGATTTATAATAATACTATATTCACACGTTTATTGTGTTTTACCTTGTTTATATATATATATATTATATAATATTATTACACTATATATATATATATATATATATATATATATATATATATATATATATATATAATATTATATATATACTATATATATGATATATATGATATATATATATATATATATATAAAGAGAGAGAAAGGTTTGATAGCATAAAGAGTGTATTTTTAAAAAGATAACTTCCTGACAACCGCATTTGCGGTTTTTAGAGCATTGAACCGCAGTTGCGGTTACAGTTGCGGTTGTGTAGACCAGTGACAAACCCGCGGTTGCGTGTCAAAAAATGTTGTGCAGGTTGCTTCGCATTTGCGGTTGCCGGTTGCGGGGTTAGTCGATCAGCATCACTAATATATATATATATATATATATATATATATATATATATATATATATATATATATATATATATATATATATATATTTTTATATATATATATATATATATATATATATATATATATATATATATATATATATACCGGTATATATATATTCATTTACTTTTTTTCGCTGCCATACCCAAAATTCTACTTTGGGGCCCTGCACCCCATACGGGCGGTAGAGAGCAGTGGACCAAGAGTCAGAGAGAAGAAAAAGAAGATCCCAAAAGAAAGTTCCTCACGAAACCCACGCTGACGATCTGAGAAAAGATTAGAAGAATTAAGGTTTCCAAATTAAGGATTGATTCGATAACTTTAGAAAGATCGAAGGTTAAGGTGACAAGACAATAGTTAGAAAATTGTTAGAAAGTTCAGAGGCGAAGTGTTCAGCTTTAGCAGAAAGTAAATCGACAGTTTTGCCGTTGGATTAAACTAGATATGGGAACGAGGAAGAGCAAGTTAGAATTGACAATTTTTTTGCAAAATGCCAGAAAGAACTAGAAGAAAAAGAATCAGAAAGATTATTGCATTTTCTACAGAGTAAAGAAATTTTAGTGCCATGGAGAATAGATTTTGCACGATTCCTGGACGAAATATAAGTTGAATGAGTCTCTGTGGAGTTTGAAGACGATTGTGATTCGTTAAGGCAGCGTCCCTCTGGGGAGTGTCACAAAAACAACCAGATTTAAACCAAGGTTTGTTAGTTTTAATTGAAAGAAAAGAGTATGGAACGGATACTTCCATGACAGAGAGAATCACCTCGGTTATGCGTTTTGCGTACTCTGAGGAAGCTCTCCGGCCAAAGCAATAATTATTCCAAGGGAAACCAAAGAAGTACGACCTTGCTGTCCGACCAGTTTGTTGCACCAAAATGCCTAAAACGTTTTCTCGCTGTTGGCTTGGGTCTTTCCTACGGAAGGCTTGAAGAGATAGAAGTTACAAAGATAAGAAGGCGATCGGAGTAACCCAGAGGCGGAAAGTTAAGAAAGTTAAGAAAATGCCTTGTATGTTGGGTCCATCACCAAGACGGTCAGGGATACCGGTAGGGAACTTCACCATCTGCTCAAGGACATTCTGGATAGAGAAATTGAAAAAAAGTTCATCGGTTTTGTCCTGAGAAACAGAAGAAATCAGTTGACGGTTATGAACATTAAAATTACCTAAAAATAGGATTTCAAAGAAAAGAGAATGTGCTCAATTTTGGAGTTTAGAAAACATAGGATTATTAAGAGAGTCAGTAACTAGGAGATAAAGGAAAACAGAGCAAATAAATTAATCGTAGATGTAAGAGAGTCTGAATTCACAAGGTGCAAAATTAAGAATAACTCCAAAAGTAGAAGCACAATAACAAATAAAATTGTTGAACAACGTTTGCTCAAATGCCAATCACAGAAAAGTTGCTTTATATCAAAATATATATTTCTATCACTCATTCACCCAATCATGAATTATTATTTCGCAAATTAATTTAGTTTGACCTGATATTATTCTTTAAAAACATGTAATTTGCCAATGATAATTTTTAAATTAGATTTTGATTAATTTTAATCAAACTGCTTCATATAATATACTTTACATCGCATATGATATACTTTACATCGAAACGCAATGCTATGAAATTATTTGTGTCAAAGTCTGTATTGTTTAAAAACAGAATCCATAGGACATTTTATTTATTTTACTTTTTTTTATTTTCGACACAATATTTTTATTTAATAATGAGAAAAAGTATAAGTAAATTATTTTATATTAAATCATATTAATATTTTTTTTTAAACTTCGCTTCATATTAAAGTTATTTTTATTTACAATATAAAATAAAATAATGAAAGTTGTTTTGTTAGTATGGCAAATACTGGTGTAATAATACCAAGGCCGTTTTATAATATATATATATATATATATAATATATATATAATATATATATATATAATATTATAGTATTAATATATATATATATATATTATATATATTATATAATATATATATTATATATGATATATATATTATATATATATATATATATATATATATATATATATATGAGAAATTTTACATTTCTTATGGAAGTGAAATTTAACATAATGATGGGTTTACTTTGGCGTTTATACAGTATGTTGGCAAGAAATAAAATATTATATATTGATGATGTAAAAAAATATATCATTGATGTTTCAATCACGGTGATGCAAAATTTTCGCTCCTAAGGGGAACCGGCGTTGATGGAAAATTTTATGTCAACTTGATATTATTTTTTTTTCTGTGTACCTTTAGCTGAAAATTTTTGATAGAGACAGTAATTGGAATCACAGAAGGGGTTTCCTGCCATAGCGATCAAGGACATGAGTTTCGGTAAAGAGCAGAAGACGAATTCTCGAAGAAGAAGAGAGGTGGTGTTTTACGACAAAGTGGAAATTAGAAAAAAAGAACCGTCAATGTTGCAAGAAAATAATCAAAACGGACAGAACGTGTTGCACCGGAGAAGGCGCGGCGAGGTTTGCCGGCACCAAACTCCATCATCACTCCATACTAAATATATTATATATATATATATATTTATATATATATATATACTATAACTTATATATATATATATATATATATAACACATATATATTTATATATATATATAATATATAATATATATATATATAATATAGTATATATAAGAGAGAGAGAGAGAGAGAGAGAGAGAGAGAGAGAGAGAGAGAGAGAGAGAGAGAGAGAGAGAGAGAGAATGAAAATAAACATTTTTTTTAATTGATATGGCTTTGAGTATGTTTGGGTAAAAAAAAAAATCTAAATAACAGATTGAGTAACACCAACTTTGAATGACAAGAAAGTTTGAAATGGGATTTTAGAGAAATACGAATTAGCGAACGAAGTAAAATTCATAGTCACTATAATCCTCTGCTCTATTTCAGGTTTGTTGAAAACTTTGTTTCTTTTGATTAAATGAAGACCTTTTTTTTTCTCTCTCTCTCTATCTTTTTGTTGAAAAAATGAAAAAAAAACCCTGAAATTTGTGTATCTATGATTCTCCTAAACTAGTCCTAATTATATTATATATTATATATATATATATATATATTATATTAATATATTATATATATATTATATATATATTTATGTAATTTATTAATATATATATATATATATATATATATATATATATATATATATATATATATTATATATATTATATATAACGTAGGTATAAAAAAATTAGAAAATTCTCTCTCTCTCTCTCTCTCTCTCTCTCTCTATATATGTATATATATATATATATAATATTATAACATATATATTATAATATATATATATATATATATATATTATATATATATATATATAATAAATATATATATATAACTTTTTCAGTGGCGGCTCGTGAACCGAAAACATGGGGAGGCACTTCAAAAAT
>JABUQX010046850.1:0-19561 GCA_015478945.1 Trachelipus rathkii
TTTATATTGTTTTATGTGTTATAGCAAAAAATCCCAAATTTGTAGTAGAAACAATTATTCATGTTAATCACGGTTTCATGAATAATAATTTGGTTTCTAGACTAATTAGGCACTGGTGTTGAGCTATCTCCTTTGCACATCCTAAAAATTTATCACATTTATGTAAGCGATAATAGTCAATTCTTATTTATATTGTTTTAGTATAATACAAAGAAACGAAATGTATATTTAATATGTAATTCCATGTTAATCGTAGAATAATATATTGGGCCCTAGTTTAGATTTTGCAGGAGTGAGGTATCTTCTGCACAACCGTGAAAATGTACATCATTATGTAGTGATAAGTGTAGTTAGCTTAGTATATTTGATAGATGTAATAGCAAAGAAATCTAAATGTAGTTATTAATATGTATTCAGTAGATCGGTTAGCATAAAAATTGGCGCTAGGAATCTTAGCAGGTGTTTGAGTATCCTTGCACAACCTTAAAATATATAAATTGATGTAAGTGATAAACTTATTCAGACTTATCATATATTGGTTTATTGTAATAGCAAGAATCTAAATTTGGTTATAATATGTATTCATGGTAGATCGTTCAGATATAATTTGTAGCTCTTTGGTTAATTTAGCAGCGCTGTTGAGTATCTCCTTCGAAACAACGGTAAAAATTTACAATTAATTAGTGATAAAGCGTAGGAATTTATTTATAATTGTTCTTAGTAAGTGAATAGCAAAAATCTAACATTTTGTATATATAATATGTATTACAGGTAGATCAGTTTCAGTATAATAATTGGTGTCCTAGGTGATCTAAGCAGGGTGTTGAGGATATAAAGGGACCATTTAATTTAATTCACAGGGATGTATTATAAGCGTAATCAGCTTATTTTATATGTTTCTATTGACTTATTGCCAATCACTTCGTATATAACATGTAGTCATGCTAGAATCGTTTCAGATAATAATTTGTCTCCTAGATAATTTAGGCACTTGTTTGAGGTATCCTCCTTTGCACATCCGGAAAAAAATTTACACATTTATGTAATGAAAAAGCGTAGTCAGTTTATCTATATTGTTTATATGTGTAATATCAAATAATCTAAAATTTGTTATAATATTATTAATGTTAGATATGTTTCAGATATATAATTTGAGCTTCTAATTAAATTTAGTGCAGAGTGATCTTTGACGTTCATTCTTGCACAACGTAAAATATTTACAATTTAGATTAGTGATTAAGCGTAGTCAAGCTATATTTAGAGTGTTTTATGTGACGTCGTATATAATAGCAAAGTAGAAATCTAAATTTTAGCTAATAATATGTATTCATTTTATATCATTTCAGATAATAATTTTCTCCTAAGGTTAATTTGGCAGATTGAAGGTATCTCTCTGCACAACCTGTAAAATTTACAATTAATGTAGTGATAAAATGGAGTCAGCTATTATATGGTTTCTATTTAATAGCAAAATATGCTAAATTTGGTATAATATGGATTCATGTAGATCGTTATCAATAAATAATTTGGGTCCTAGTTAATTTAGTAGGCAGACGTTTGAGGTATCTTCTTTTGCAAAACGAGAAAAAATATTACAATTTGATGTAATGATAAAACGTAGTCAAGCTTACTTTATAATTGTTTTTGTGTAATAGCATAAAAATCTAAATTTGTTATAATATGATATCATTTTAAAACCTCTCAAGATAATAATGGGCTGCTTTCCTTACGCAACTTTGAGGTATCTCAATACAAAAAAGTAAATATTACAATTTTTCTGTAGTGATAAAGCGTAGTCAAGCTTTATTTATATGTTTTATGTGGGTATAGCAGAAATCTCAATCTTTGTTATAATATGTATGCAATTTAGATCGTTCAGATAATAATTTGGGCTAAGGTAATTTAGGCAGGGTTTGAGGTATCTTTTTGCACAACCGTAAATCATTAACAATTTGCAGTGATTTAGTAGTCAAGCATATTTATAATTGTTAATGTATATATACAAAAGAATCGTAAATTGTTATAATAGGTTATTCAATGTTAGATCGGTCTCTCGATAATAATATTGGGATCCCTAAGGTATTTAGGCAGGTTTTGAGGTATCTCCTTTGCACAAACCGTAAAAATTTTACACCATTTATGTAGTATTAAAGCTGTAGTCAAAAATATTAATATGTAATGTGTATTTGCAAAGTAATCTAAAGTTTGTATAAATATGATTCATGTATAGATCGGAGTTTCAATAATTAATTGGTTCCTAGATAATTTAGTCCAGTTGTCTTATGGTTATCTTCTTTGCAACACGGTAAATATTTCAATTTGAGTGTAGTGATACAAAGTATATCAGCTTATTTATATGTTTTATGTGTTGCACAGCAAAGTAATCTAAATTTGTTATAATATGTATGTATGTTAGATCGGTTTCAGGATAATATTTTTGGCTCCTAGTAATTTAGGCAGGTGTTGAGGTATCTTCTTTGCACAACCGTAAAATATTTTAAATTTGATGTAGTAATAAATAAAACGTATGTCAAGGTTATTTATATATGTTTTATGTGTAACAGCAAAGAAATTTAAATAGGTTAATATAATATGTATTCAGGTTGATCGGGTTCATATAATAATTTGGGCCTTTTTGCCCGCCCGTAGGTAATTAAAGCAGGTGTTTGAGTATCTGCTTATTCACAACTAAAAAATTTACAACATTTATGTAGTGATTAGAAGTGGTAGTTAGCTTAATTATATCTTATATGTGTAATAGCAAAATAGAAATCTAAATTTTGTTATAATATCATATCATGTATAGACGTTAAGCTATATAATAATTGGCTCTAGGAAATTATAGGATGTGTGTTGAGATCTCCTTTGCATCAAACCGTAAAAAGTTACAATTTATATAGTAGGAAATAAAACGATAGTCCGAAGCTTATTTATTATTGGTTTATCTTGTACAATAGCAAGGAATATTCTACATTATTGTTATAATATCGAATTCATGTTAGATCGGCTTCAGATAATAAATTTGGCTCTTAGGTAATTTAGGCAGGTGAGTTTGAGGTATCTTCATTGAACAACCGTAAATATTTACAATTGAATTGAGTGATAAAACGTAAGTCAAAGCTTATTTAAGTGTTTTATGTTTAATAGCACAAGAATCTAATTTGTTACTATAGTATTCATTGTAGAGCAGGTCACGATAATCCATTGGGCTCCTAGGTAATATTAAGCAGGTGTTTGAGTACGTTATCAGCAGCAGCAACAACCGCAAAAATATTTCAATTATGATGTTACAATTGTTATAATAAAACATATTTATATTGGATTTAGTGTATACGTCAAAGAAATCTCAATTTATTATAATATGTATCATGTTAGACGGTTTCAGATAATAATGGTTACCTAGATAAAGTAGGCAGTTGTTTGAGGTATCCCCTTTGCACATCCGTAAAAAATTTACACATTTAATTAGTGATAAAGCTTAGTCAAAACGGCTTTTATTATGTTATATGTGTAAGAGCAAATAATATCTAAAATTTAGTTCTTTATGTATTAATGTAGATAGGTTTCAGATAATAATTTGGAGCTTCTAATTAAATTTTTGTAGGCAGGTAAAATCAGCATTGTTGCAACAACTAAAATATTTATCTACCGAGTATAGGTAAAAAAAAGCTTATAATATATTTTTATGATGTTTGATAATAGCAAGAAATCTAAATTACGATAATTGTATATCCTAGATCAGATTTCAGATCAAAAGTTATTTCTCCAGGTATTTTGGCAGTGTTTGAGGTATCTCCTCTTGAACAACCAGACCAAACAAAAATATTTACAATTTATGTAGTGATAAAATGTAGTCAAGATTATTTATATTGTTGTATTTGTAATAGCAAAGATATCTAAAGTTGCTTAATAATGATATTCATTGTTAGATCGGTTAGATAATAATTTGGGCGCCTAGTTAACTTAATGAGGCGTGTGTGATGGTAGCTTCGTTGATGAAACGTGTAAACACTTTGACAATTTGACTAGTAAGCTGATAAATCGTAGTCAAGCTTATTTATAATTGGTTTATGTGTAATAGCATAAAAATTTAATCTTGTTATAATATGTATTCATAGATTAGATCGGTTTCAGATAAATACATTTGAGCTCTAGTAATTAGGCAGTATGTATGTTTGAGGTATGCTCCTTTACAAAAGTTAAAATTATTGTACATTGATGCTAAGTGATAAAGCTAGTTCAAAGCTTATGTACTATTGTTTTATGTGTATAGAAAGATAATCTCAATGTTGTGGTATAACTAAGTATATATCTTAGAATCCGGTTTCAGATAAAATTAGGCATCCTAGTAAGTTTTAGCAGAGTG
This sequence comes from Trachelipus rathkii, assembly GCA_015478945.1. Taxonomy (NCBI): domain Eukaryota; kingdom Metazoa; phylum Arthropoda; class Malacostraca; order Isopoda; family Trachelipodidae; genus Trachelipus; species Trachelipus rathkii. Next base: position 4,367 of record JABUQX010046850.1, read on the forward strand.
TTGAGGTATGTTCTTGCAAACCGAAAATTATAGACAATTACTATTTGCAGTGAATAAAAAGTAGTCTAAGCTTATTAATATTGGTTTCTTTTGATATAGCAAAGAAATCTCAATTTTAGTTATTTAATAATTTACTATGTTCAGAGTGCGATTTCAAGATATTAATTTGGATATTCCTTATGGTTAATTTTGGGAAGGTTACGTTTAATGATTTATCCTTTGCTATCAAGCCGTAAAAAATTTACACTATTTATTTTGTATAAGTAAAACATAGAAAGAATACACAGAAATAATGAAAATAATAATAATGTATTTATATAATTATGCTATAATTATGTTATTCATGTTTAAAGTACGGTTCATGATAATCTAACATGAGATACAAAGGTAATGTAATATGCAGGTTGGTTTTGAGGTATCTTCTTTGCACACTCGTAAAATTTTACCAATTGATGTAGTGATAAAATCGTTATATCAAGGCATATTTATTATTGTTTTTGTGTAACAGCAAAGAAAATGCTAAATTTAGTATAAATATAGTATAAATATTTAAATATAATGTTTCATTATACATAATATCTCAGTAAATAATATTTAGGCAGGTGTTTGAGGTATCTCCTTTTGCACAACCGTAAATATTACAATATTTATGTATGATAAAGGTAGTCAACTCACTTGATATGCTAAATCTGAAATTGCAAGAGATTCAGCAACATTGTTAAAATGGTATTCATGTTGATCGGTTTAGATAATAATTTGGGCTCCTTAGTAGTTAAGTTAGGCAGTTGTTTGAGATCTCCTTGCAAACCACTAATATTTACAAGTTTGATAGTAGTAAATATTGTAGTCAATATTATTATTCGTCATAAATGTCATACAGAAAATTTTGATAATATAGTTATTATTCATGTTTAGATCGGTTTCATATAAAAGTTTGGGCTCATAGGTTATTTAGGCAGTGTTTGAGGTATCTTCCTTGTCCCATACCGGTAACAGTAATTACTCATGGATATTTAAGTGATTAAGTTGGAGTCTCAGCAAATCGTATCATATAGGTTTGAAAGTTGTAAGAAGTCTACAGCATGGTATTAAAAGGTATATTCATGTTAAGATCGTTTGTTCACGATCAATAATTTAGAGGCTTCCTAGTTATTATTTAGGCAGGTATTTGACTGGTATTGCATATGCATAAACCGCTGATAATAATAATTTACAATATGATGTAGATGATAAAGCGTAGTCAGAGTCTTTAGCTTTATATATGTATTGTTGAGTAAAATAGCAAAGAAAATCTAAATTTGTTAATATGCATTCATTTAGATCTGTTTTCAATGAGATAAAGAACTGGGCTCTATATAATGTTAGGCAGCTGTTTGAGATATCTCCTTTGCACATTTATTAAAGTAATTTTTATTATTATGTAGGATAAACGCTTGGTCAGTTGACTATATTTATCGTTATATGCTGTAATAGCAAAGAAATCAAATTGTTATAGATTATCTTATTCATGATTTAATGCCAGTTGTCAGATATTAATTTGTTGCTTCTACTAGTATTAATTACGCAAGTGTTGATGTATCTTCTTGCACAAACGATAACAATATTTTACATAATTCGTGAATGAGTATAACGTAGTCTAAGCCGTTATTTTTATATATTATTTATGCAGTAATAGCATAAGAAATCGAAATTGTCGTATGAATATTAATTTCTTGTTTAGATCGGTTTTCAGAAATAATTTGAGATCGCTTGGTAATCTCTAGGCAGCGGTAGTTTTGAGAGTCATCTCTTGCACCAACAGTAAAATATGTTAAAAATCATCTTATATATGTCGATTAAAGCTTAAGTCATAGCCTATTTACTATAATTGTGTATTATTTGTGAAATTAGCAAAGAATATAAATTTAGAGAAATGTATTCAAGTTAGATCGTTTCAGAATTATAATTTGAAGGCGATCAAAAGTAATTTTAGCAGGTTGTTTGAGGTATCTCCTTTAGCACAACCTTAATAATTATTACACAATATAAGATGTGATATAACGATAGTCAAGCTTATTGTATATGTATTTATGGTTGTAACAGCGAAAAACTAAATTTGTTTATAAATATGTATTCATGTAGAGTCGTTCAAAAATAATAATTTGGAGTCCAAGGTAATTTAGCAGGTGTTTGAGGGTATCTCCCCTCCGTTGCACATCGCGTAAAAATATTTTACAATTGATATTGTGTTGATAAAGCTTAGTTCAATCGAATTCTATATTGTTTATGGATGAAATAAGCAAAGAAATCTAAATTTAGTAGGTACCTATAATATGTAATTTATTCATGTTAGATTGGTATCAGATAATAATTTATGGGCTCCTAGGCTAATTTAAGCAGAGTGTTATGTATTCTTCTTTGGCATCAGCCGATAAAATATTTACTATTGAATGTAGTAGAAACAGCGTATTCAAGTTACTAGTATTATATTGTTAGTAATGATGTAATAGCAAAAGAAACTAAATTTGTATAATACTTTATCATGTTAATAGGTTTCAGATAATATATTTGGGCTCCTAGCTTACTTTAAGGCAGGCTTGTTGCAGGATCATCCTGTTGCACAACTGTAAAATTACCACATTATATAAGTAGATAAAAATGATTGTCAAGCTATTAACATTGTATACTGTGTATTAGCAAAGAAATCTAAATTGGTATAATTATGTCTAGTCATGATAGATTCGGTTCAGATAATTAATTGGAGCTAGAGTAATATAGCAGAGATGTCTTGTAGTATATCTTTGCACAACGTAAAGTATTTACAATTGATATTGTTGGTATGATTTAAAACGATATGTACTAAAGACTTGTATAAATATTAGTTTTAGTGTAACAGCAAAGTAAATCTAAATTTGCTTATATGTATTTCTATGTAACAGGTTTCAGTTAAAAATAGCGAGCTATATGATAATTTAGCAGTGTTTGAAGCTTATCCTCCTTTCACGTAAAATAATTTACCAATTTGATGTAGTGATTTAAGTGATAAATCGTTATTATATTGCTTTTTTTCTCTAAATATATATATATAATCAGCATAAGAAATCAAATATCTGTAATATAAAATCGTATTCATGTTAGTATCGGTTTGCAGATTAATACATTTGGGACTCCTAGGTAGATATTATGCAGGTTTATTTACGGTATTCTCTTTTGTCCACGTAAAAAATTTACTACATTTATGTCAATGATAAAGCGTGATCAGACGTATTAGTCGATATTGTTTATAATGTGTATAGCAAAGAAATCTAAATTTATAAAAATTATTCATGTTAGATCGGTTTCGATAATAATTGGGCTCCTTAAGTAATTAGGCAGGTTGTTTAAACGTGATCTCCTATTGACAAACCGTATGAAACATTATACACATTGTACGTTAGTGATAAAAGTGCCCTGGAAGCTGACTCTTAAAATGGTTTATATGATGATCAGTAGCACAATGAAAATCTACATTTAGCTATATAAAATCTATCATGTTATGACCGCCTTCAGATAACAATTTTCGAGCGCTCTTACGGTAAGATTTAAGCCAGGTTGTTTGATGATGCTTCTTTGCAACAACGTGAATATGTTTACAATTTATGATTGTATATTAAATACGTAAGTCTGCTTCGAGTTAATGTTTTATGGTTGAATAGCAAAGGATATTAATCTAAGAATTATTTAGTTTATAATAATGGATTCATGTTTAAGATCGGCTTCATATAAATTGCATTTTTGCATCCTATCAAAAGAGCTATTGTCAGGCCGGATTTCGATTGGTTTCTCCGTAATTTGCCAACCGTTATAATTATGATTAACAATTTATTTGATTGATAAGTAGTGTTGGAATTTTTATTTGTGATAAAACGTAAGTCAAGCTCTATTATAATCGTATTATTGTTTTCTGTGTAATATGCAAAGAAATCTAAATTTGTATATATATATTATAATTCATGTTTCAGAATGGACTTGGGTTCAATTATATTATATGTTTTGCGTTTCTCTTCTAGATAATTTTAGGAGGTATTTGACTAGTATCTCCTGCACAACCGTAACAATATTACAATTGATTGCAGTGATAGATACGTAGTCAGCATTATATTGTTTTATGTGATGTAATAGCAAAGAAATCTTAAATTTTAGAACTCTTAATTCATGTTAGATTCTTTTCAGATAATAATTTGATGTCCTTTAGTATTTCATTTCTTTCTCTTTGCAAACCCGCATTGGAACAACGATAAGTAAAAACCAATACACCTTGGCTTAGTTTTTTGAGCGTAGTCAAGCGTTATTTATATTGTTACATGATAATAGCCAAAGAATATCTAAACTTTATAAGAATGTATTCACGTTGGATTCGTTTCAGTATAATAATTTTGTAGCTCCTAGTTAATTTAGTCAGGGTTTGAGGTATCTCTATTTACACAAAATAAAATAGCTATATCAAAAGAAAAAAGGTGTTGAAATAAATGTTTCAAGCTTATTTAAATTGCTAATATATATTATAGCAAAGAAATCTTAAATTTTGTGGTGTATATAGGATATCATGTTAGAATGTCGGTTTCAGATGAATAATTTGAGGGCCCTAGTTTAATTAAGGCCAGCCCGTTGTTTGATTGATATCTCTTTTGCACAACCATTAAAATATTTACAATTAGTTTGATGTCAGTGATTTAAAACGTTTTATGTCAAGCTAATAAATAGTTTTTTATGTTTGTATAACAGCAATAGTTATAACTCTAAACTTGTTTTATATAATTAGTTTATTTGCCATGTTAGATCCTTTCAGAATAATTGAGGGCTCTAGGTAATTTTAGCGATGGTGTTTGACTGTATCTTTCCTTTGCAACACCTGTTAAAATATGTACAAATTGATGTTGTTTTTTTTCTCTTGCCTCTAAATTTATTTTCAAGCTTTATTTATTTTTTTTTATGTGAAACAGGACATATAGATCTAATCTAAATTAGTGAGATATTATTCATGTTTAGATCGGTTTCAGAATAAATAATTTGGGCTCTAGGGACTTAGCCAGTGTTTGAGCGTGATCTCAATGACACAACTCGGAAAAATTTACACATTGAGTATGTGATATCAAGCGAAGTCAAGCTTTAATGTACTATGTTTGTAGTTGTAATAGCAAGAATCTAAATTTTTAATATATGTATTCAGTTAGATCGCTTCATATTATAATTTTTGCCCTTTAGGTAAATTAGGGCGGGGTGTTTGTTAGGAATCTCCTGACACAACGTGAAAATAATGTAGGTAAATTTAGTTTGTGATAATAAAATGTATAATTGGATGGTTTAAAATTGTATTACAGATTTTTACCTCGACGAAATCCTAAATTTTTTTCAATAGTATCTATTCCTGTTGAATCGGTTTCAGATAATAATTCTGGAGACTTTGGGAACCGCAGCTGTCTGTTTGAAGGTACGTCAAGGAATGGGAAATGCTACCTAATATCTATATCGGATTTAAATGGGGAACTATAAAGGAACCATCGCCTCAGAGGTACTGGTGGTTAGATACCAAAAGTGAGTGTTAATAAGCTCAGCAAGAGTCTTCTTGTAGACTCTACAAGAAGACTATTGATGACCTTAGCAATATAGTAATAATAATCTCAGCAAGGGTCTTCTTGTAGAGTCTACAAGAGGACTCTTGCTGGGCTTATTATTCACTCACTTTTAATACCATACCTCCAGTACCTCTGAGACGATAGTTCCTTTATAGGCCCCCATTCATATCCAATATAGATATTAGGAAGCATTTCACATACCTTGACTTAACTTCAAACAGACAGCTGTTGTTTCCAAAGTCTAGCCTCACCAGGAAGAATGGAAGAAGATATCGAAAAGAATAGCCTTCCCCCACCCATTTGAAGAATAAGTTAACAAGCTTCGATTTTCGTTACTTTTGAGAAGCTGAAAGGCATTTCGTCGAAAGAAAAAAACTAAATGAAATTTTACACTCGAATTATCATTTATTATCATAGATAAAGACCCTCCATAAGTTTTCCTTGTAGAATAGGGTAATGCCCGATGAGTTGCTAACACTAGCTCTATTGGGGGTGTCCGGAGGATTTTGGGACATGAGTTGGTATCTCAAGTGGCTACCCAACTACTAACCGATTTTTCCCTGATTAGTTTAAAGGATCTTATTGATAGTTTTTAAAACATATTGTATATACAGGATGTTTTTTTGTAGCTCTGAAGTCGAAGTTTTTCATTAAATTATCGTTATTAAATTAAATTAAATCGAGCACAGGCGCATAGCGCAAAAGTTTGAACTTTTTTCTTCTACCATTTTGTATACACTTCTATAACAGCAATGTTTTAGTTGTCCGAATTTTGTTATTGAAGCGGCAAGATCCATTTGGGCTGGGCGGTAGCCTAGAATTTCCGGCCCCCCTAAAGAATGAACATAAATTTCGGAAATGTTTCAGCCCGATATTTGACTATTTAATAACACGCAAAGAATGTAGGCTTTTGTTTGCCCCTCCCTTAAAACGTTCTTTTTCCGCATGTTTTTATGTGGTCTGTAGTCTATTCTTTCATGAATTGTTCAAATTTTTCAAATCCCATGTTTTGACATTCTCTCGTGATCAACATTCGCATAAATTTTTCCGCGAAATGAATGTTAAAACTTTTGTAATATTTAGTGCATAGATAGGTCCATTATCTAAATAGTAAAGAGTAATTTTTCTCGATTTTTGAGTTTTAATTGGCTTCAGCGTTGGGGAGGTACTGTTCCAAAACACCATTTTTTTTGGCATTTTGAAATGAAAAATACAGATTTTCTGTTGTTTGTGTATGTGAATAGGACCGATATATATCAATATTTATATTCGAAAAAGAGGCCCTTTTTTTACTTAGATAATTTTGTTGTAAAATTCTAAAATAATTTTTTTTTTTAAATTTTCGTATTTTTTTTTTTGGAAAATTTGTTCCATTAGAACAAATCAAAAAAACTGAAGCATACAAAGAGAATGACTAATGGTAAAAAATTGTGCATCTTCACTTCGATACATAAAGGTAAGCCCTGGAGAATATTTCATCCACTTCGCCCTAACAGCAAAAAAATTATCGCATTTTTTTCCTATTTCAAAATTCAAAAACAAAAAGTGGGTTTGGAAATTTGACAGACGCGTGAGCACAAAACTTTCAAAAAACCGAAAAGGTGCTTCTGTACTATTTTAGATGTATTATATGGACCTATCTATGCCATATTTTCAAGTTTGAAGTAATTTCGGAAAAAAGTATGGTAAAGGTTATACGAAGAGACAATGTCTAAAAAACATGGGGTGTTTGAAAAATTGCAAATTCTGAAAGAATGACTACAGACCCAGAAAAACATCACGCAAACCAAGGCGTTCTTAAGATGGCGCAAAAAAAAAGCTTAACATTTTGGTGTTTATAGTAGTCAACATAATCCGCGAGCAGTTCCGAATTTTATGTCCATTTTTAGGTGGGCTGAAATGGGGCTCAGCCGAGCCCAAAATTGGATCTTGGCCTTTTGAAACAACGGAAAATGAAATAAATCATTATAGCCTAATATTAAGTTTGTTACGTTAAGGTAAGGTTACGCTTAGCGTTTAGCGTTACAGTAGATTTAAAGCGAGGGCAGGGGGTGGGTCTCCTGCGGAGGGGGGCGGGGGGGGGGGGGGGGGTGGAGTGGAAGGAAGTCTTTCATTAGGGTAAGTGCAAATAGAAAGTCGATGTGGATTGTGCGAGTCAGATAGTAAAATATTCAAGAGTAATTGTGGTGAATGAAAATGCCAAGCGGTCCGAATCATGTTAAGCAAAGAAGCATGTGTTATGATATGCTAAAACCAGTGGATGAGGCTCTGGAGAGGAGGGAAAGGTGTATGGAAATATATATTAGGAGGAAAAGAAGGAGAGACTAAAATTGCAATTTAAGTAGGAGAAAGGAGATTGAGGGCTAAACTGACAGAGTTTGGAGATTTATGAAGGGTAAATCGCGGATTTTACGAAGGGAAGTTATGGAAGTGGTCGTGCGTTGCTGGAAGGGGAAGTACTGAATCGAGAGGGAGGAGATATAGAGGGAATCTGTCCAAAGAATTAAATGAATTAGGATGGTACTTTCGTGACTGACGATGAGGTCTGAAATGTGGATGTGAGTGAGAATGTGGCAGGGAACGACTTTGGGATAAATTGCGTAATATTATGATTAAATTCGAAATGGTTTACAATGATGTGTGGGGAACTATAAGGGAATAGTTTAACTGAGTGTCTGTAGGGAAGATATATGCTGCTTTATTGGTTGAAAGAATGCGTTGACAGTTGATGGAGGGAACTCGGTATGGCGCCCAAATGAACAACGGTCATTATAGAAGTGACTCAATTTTTCAGTACTGAAATACAAATGAATTAAAGTGAAGAGGACTTGATGATAGAAGAATATAATAAGCATTTAAGGTTTTTTATGGCTTTCTCAACGGGCGTATGAAAGGTTATTAGGGAAAGCTCTGTAGCTGAGGTGTTAATGATATAATGGTGTTGGGTGGTAAGGCTTTTGGAATAGGATTATAAGTATGAATGTACGATATGTGCAATAGCTGTGTAGAATAATAAGTTGAAACATTGACTGAGATACCGACAGTGAGAGTCCAAGTCCAAAGTCTTGTTGCAAGCCCTAGGGTGTGATCTTTTCTTCTCTGCATGAGCACTCCACCTAAGGGGTATGTGAGAGATGGTGCATGTTCTGTCTACTACATTAAAATTCTGTTTCCGGTGTAGCTTGTCCACCTCACCCCGATCTGGGGAAAGGAGGTGATGATTAATTAATTAATGAATTAAATTCAGTTAATTTCTTTTGTTTGTGTAGCTTATTAGCAAACCTACAATGTGTTGGAGTTCTAAGTCTTTCAATTGGTAGAAGCAGGGCAAGCAATGAGATTCGAAAATGAATAGAATAGGAGTTAATGTCTTAAACAGGAAAGGCCAGGAAAAGAATCAGAAATTTGATAATTATATGCGATCCGAAGATTATGGATGTTATTAGAAGCATGAAAGACGTAGCTCCCTGGCTTAGAACTATGGGTTAAACTAAGAGAAAAGGTATTTGAAGCAGAGTTTGAAGTCTATGAGGAAATGTTCTTTTCATGTAGAGTTAAAATAGAGACTTAATAAAGAAATAAATTTTCCCAAAAAAAATTTCTCCCGCTGCATTGCTTGATTTCTGATAACTGAAGGGATTATTACGGACTTCTAAAGAAACGGTTGAACCAATGTTCCCAAATTGCCGACCCTTTCAACCTGTGGATACTAAAAAGTCACATAAATTTGTCTGCACAGTTACGTATAAATAATAATTTCTGAAAAATATAATTTCATAACTTTGAGAGAATCGATCATATTCATAAGAAACACAAATTATAAACAACATTTTAATTCTCGTGATCTTACCAGACTCTTCTTCTAATTGGAAATTTGGTTGCAATATGTTGATTCATCTCCAAATACTTCTTCCTCAAAAAATTCAATCAGGCTCATCTTTTATTTCAATTTCTTTTTGAGTATATATCAGTGAGTTAATTATTTCTTTCTGTGGAAATAAAAATTTCGTAAAATAATAATAATAATAGATAATATATATAATAATTAATTAATAATAATATAATAATGAATAATATAAATGATAATAAAAATATGATAATAATAATAATTCCTTACCGGAAGTTCCTCCAACAATGAATTTGTCCAAAGACTAGGAATACTTGTTTGCTGCAATCTTCTGAAGCTTTCTAAGGGTTCAATCGTTAGATTTCAATCTTATATTATTAGAAATAGCTTATAATCATAAATTCAAAATTAATTTTCAAAAATATCACAATGCATGACACAAAACTTTTCCTGCTTGATAAAAAAAATTTTTATCCTAGAAGAGAGAGAGAGAGAGGACGAGATGTTAAAGAGAGAGAGAGAGCGGAGAGAGAGAGAGAGAGAGCAGAGCAGAGAGAGAGAGAGAGAGAGAGAGAGAGAGAGGATGAGAGATGAGAGAGAGAAGAGAGAGAGATGAGAGCAGAGAGAGATGAGAGAGAGAGAGAGAGATGAGAGATGAGAGAGGAGAGAGAGAGAGATGAGAGAGAGAGAGAGAGAGATGAGAGAGAGAAGAGAGATAGAGAGAGAGAGAGAGGAGAGAGAGCGAGATGATCGATGATCGATTGAGGAAAGAGAGGATGTAAGAGAGAGAGAGAGAGTGAGAGGAGAGAGAGACGAGAGAGAGAGAGAGAGAGGAGAGAAGAGAAGAGAAGATGAGAGAAAGAGAGGAGGACGAAGATGAGAGAGGAGTGACGAAAGTGCTGATGAGATGGAAGAGAGGAGATTGTTCTGGGAGTATATGAGGAAGAGCAATTTTAAAAGAGTGGAGCAGGAGCAGATGAGAGAGAAGAGGGAGAGAGAGAGAGAGAAGGCAGAGGGATGAAGAGATAGAAGAGAGGGAGAGAAGAGGAGAGAGAGATCGGAGAGAGAAGAGAGAGAGATGACAGAGAAGAAGAATGAGGAGAGGAGAGAGGCACGAGAGAGAAGGAGATGGAGAGAGAGAGAGAGAGGCAGGAGGAGCAGATGAGACAAGTAAGAGAGTCAGTGAGCCAGTAAGAGCAAGAGAATCAGTGAGAGAAAGAGAGGCAGTGAGAGCAAGAGAGTTATTGAGAACAAGAGAGTCAGTGAGTCAGTAAGAGCAAGAGAGTCAGTGAGTCAATAAGAGCAAGAGGGTAAGTAAGTGCAAGAGAGTCAGTGAGAGCAAGAAAGTTCATAAGTCGAAAATTCTTCAAAGATTCTACCATATCAAGGAGAGTTGTATGGGTGGAGTCTCCATAAATGTGCAATCCACACTTAATGCAAGTGTAAACAATTTCTTTATGCAGACAAGCAACTGAAGCAGTGTGAAAAAGATTGATTTAGGGAGGGCGATAACGAGATGCTAAGAAACATCATTTTAAAAGGAAATACCAAAAAGAAGGAATAAGTTGTGTTTTCGAAGAAGATATAATTGATATAAAATATTATGTCGAGTATAATGATGAAGAAATTGATCTTTTCTGGCATTGAAAAGAACCTTATATTCTCTGTAAAATTTTACGTCATGAGATGAGAGGTCAATTGCTCCAAGTTCATCATCCTAGTGTTAGTTAATTGCTGCTGAGCAGGAGTGATGAAGAGTGGAATCGTCGCAAATTAGTGGATTAGAGAGGAAACTATAAAGAGATGTACATTAATGAAAACTTGAAAAATAGTTCGAGATAGAATAAAACTGAATAAAACACTGTTAATAGTTATACATAAAATATATATATATATATATATATATATAATGTATATTATATATATATATATTATATATATATATATATATATATATATATATAATAATTATATACTATATATATATAGTATATATTATATATATAATATAATATATATATATATATATAAGTATATATAATATTATATATATATATTTACCTTGAGGATGATGCTAGGCTAAAGAAATTTCTCAGAGAAAGAAAGAAAGATGTTTTGCATGCTGTTCTTGATATGGAAAAGGCAATATGCTAGAGTGCAAAGAGGGAAAATATTGTGGGGAACAGCATTAGAAAGTTATGGAATAAATGATTTGCTATTAAAAGGCGATGAAGCATTTACACGAAACAGTAGAAGGGTGTGTTAGGATAACAGGAAGGAAGGGGTCAGTGGTTTAAAAATTGGAGTGGGTCTGAGACAACGGGGACTTATTATGTCTCTATAGTTAATTTAATATTATGTTTATAGAAAAGTGTAGCCGGTCTAATGGAGTATGTTGTACGGGTCTCTGGAGTTTGAAAATGAAGGTAATTGAGAGATGAGTTCTCGCTTTTTTGGCGACGAAACGCCATGTTTTCATCACTGGTATAGAAAGGCTTCCAACTGCGTGATTTGGACTTTTAGTTTGAACGAGAATGTCAAAGGAAGGGACTAAATATTAATCTTTTCTAAGTAAAGTGATGAAAATTAGTGTAATGAACGAAAATGAGGAATGTAAATAAATGTGTGTATGGATAAGCATAAAAGGTGAATAGGGGAAAAGCCTAGCAGAGGAATAAACAGTTTTCTTTTCGATATCTTTGGATGTTTCATAAGGGCACTTTGGGATGCAATCAAAGAAGGAGATTGACTTATTGTTTTGGTGCGTGGAAAAGAGTTATTAAGTTAAAATGGTAGAGAATAAATATAGATAAAAAAACTTTAATTTGGAAGGTAAACATGATGGAATTGTTTTAGTTATTTACGTTCCAGACTGTTTCTTTCTCATGATGTCCCATACGGGCATTAAACTCCTAAGAAATGAAAAAAAAGAGGCTGAATGTTTTAGATAAAAATGAAAGATTTACAGAGATATTTGTCGGAATATTATTGAATAGATAATAGAATTAGAAAATGTAAGTATAAGTAATATGATACGCCTATGGAAGAGATGCCAGATGGAAATAGCAGAACAAGGATTACTGAGATGGTAGTGACGTATTGTTAAAATGGATGATGATATAATTTTAACTAAGAAGTTTTTTAAGTGTCCAGAAGTGTTAAATCTAATAGGTGGAAGGGGCAAGCCCAAATGGAGGTGGGTTGAAGGAGCAAAGGAGCAATTAATAGCAAAGGGGATTAGTGTGGATGAAAATAGAATAGATTACCGCGTGATAAGAATCACTTGGAAGGAAGAAATAGTTCAATGGAAAGTTCCCCGTCCAAGGGTTGCACCCATTAATTTGAACAACCTGGAACATAAGCAAGTAAGCCAACACATCCCGATCTGTCACTGAAACACTACCGCAGTTACAATGGGTGGGAAAAAAACGGTGATCGAGTATGATAAATTATATATATAATATATATATATATATATATATATATTATATATATATATTATATATATATATATATATATATTATATTATAAGTTATATTATATTATATTATATATATATATATATATAATATATATATATATCGAGGCTACTACTTAACACCTCGGCTGTATGCCCTGAAGGAAATTTGTCATTAATAAAAAAAAAAACAATTGATTTCTTACAATTCTCCTAACGCTACGATATAAAAAAATTGCCCTCCGCCGTTATTTTTTTTTTAGCCGAAACTCAGATGTCTGAGCGTAAATATTTATTTTTAATGTTAAAGATTATTTTTTACAAATATAAACAATAGCACAGAGAATCGGCTGCCAATTGGAAATAACTGAAATATTTTTTTCAATAATTTGAAAAAACGTGACGTCTCCGCTCATCACCCGAAATAGCAGAGTTAAAAATTTTTTTTTAAGAGTTCGCTATATACACATTCGCGAATTTTAATTTTTTTTTAATACCAGTTATGTTTGTTGTTTTTACACCTAGGAATCTAATAAGAACACTCGTTTTTTTAACGAAAAAAAATTCCAATTAAACAACAATTTTTTTGTTCTAATATTTATTAATACACAAAAATTAAAACATTTATTTTCTAATATTTTCAATTAAATAAAACTAACATAAATACTTCAATATTAAATATTAGAAACAAATCTTTTTGCATAAAAGAAAACTTTTTTAAAATTTGGATTTAACTAGTTGACCTAATATAATGTGAATTATAATTTGGTGTTTAAAATATATAAATATATATAGTTTATATATATATATATATTATATATTATTATATATATATATATATATATATATTATATATATATATTCATATATATTATATATATATTATATATAGAGGAGATCCGAGAGGGAGAGAGAGAGAGAGGGAGAGAGAGGGCCCGAGTAGTAAAAAGTTATTGGAGTTGCGACTCAGGATATAATATATATATATATATATATATTATATAATATATATATAGTATATATATATAATATATATATCCCCTATATATTATATATATATTTAATATATATATATTATAATATATTTTATATATATATTAGTTAATTAATATATAATACTATATATATAATATATATATTATATATATTATTATATTATATATTATATAGTACTATATATATATATATATATTATATATGTAGTAATATATATTATATACTGTAGTATATATATATATAATAATATATATATATATATTATACTTATTATATATATATATATTATATATATATTATATATATATATATTAATAATATATATATATATACTAATATATATATATATATATATATAATTATAATATATATAAATATTATATATATATATAATATCATATGGTTATATAATATATATATATTATATATATACTATATATATATACGTATATATATAATATATAAATATGGTTCATGGTGACTGAATCTGTACTAAATAGTTCTTAGTCATTTAAATTTTAGGTTGAAAATAAAAGTAATTTACCAATTTTGGTTAAAATTCTTACTAATGTTTTTAATCAGGGTAACAATTATAATTATAGTAATATAAGAAAAAAAAAAACTAAAAACTATTATTTTATTTTATTAATGGTTAATTCTAATTTTCATTTATTTGATAAAAATTATTGTTTATAATTTAATAAAAAAGAAAAATAAATTGTTGTGTAATAATATATATATATATAAATATATATATTAATATTATATATATATATATATATATTTATTAATATATATATATATAAATATATATATATCTATATATAATTTTAATAAGATTTAAATAGTCACATATATTGTATATAATTATATATATATTGTATATATCTATATTTCATTTTCTATAGTAGTATTTTTAGATATTAGAAAATTCGTTAATTTATTTTTTTTCTTTACGGTGCTAACTGTAAAATGTTAAATGTGAAAAGTAAAAAAAAAATTTTCCTATGGAAATTTTATTCTAGGGTTATAGGACTTTAGTTAGAGAGCCTCGAATAAGATATTAAATCATTCTTTTTCCTTTTTTTAAATTTTTAGTTTATTTATAATAGTTAAGTTTTTTTTTTTTTTTAAAAAAAAATACCGAAAATTTTTTTTATTTAATTATTAACTGTATTGGTGGTACAAAAAAAAATGGTTCAAGATTTGTACTTCTTTTCCACTTGTATTGAAGAATAGTTATTTATTTTTATGGTTTCTTCATTGCATTAATTTTCATTACAAATTAAAGAAAAAATTA
>JABUQX010046851.1:0-2500 GCA_015478945.1 Trachelipus rathkii
AATTATCTTTCCCATTAAGTGTGTTTGTTCATTAAGTGCTCCCCTGTTTTAATTGTTTTTAACTATTATAGTTTTAATATTTAAAGAATTGGATCATCCTTATTAAAGATAAGTTATTCGTTTTAATTTTTGTTTTTGAAACTTTTAGTTATGTTAGATAGTCATAGTTAGTTTTTAGAATTGTGCAATACGTAGTTTAGATAGTACTAGGTTATATTTTTTTCTTCTTTTAACTAGTTTTTGAGTGTTTTTTTTTATTTATTTTAAAAGGGTTTTGGCACAACAACTTACGTATTTCGTTACATATTATTTTAATTTATACTTATTTAGTTTTATGTTGAATAATTGTAATTTTTTTAGTTCGTAAATTTGTTAGGGTGTGTGAATGCGTGCTTTAAACTTTCTAAATTTTTTCAATTATACATATTTATTGTAAATACGGTTTTAGCATTTTAATCATTTACGTTTTTTAGTGAGTGAATAATTTTAATCCAATTTTAACTTTCGTTTTTTGTCTGTCTGTTTTTGTCTGTTGTTTTTGTTGTTGTGGTTGTGTGTGCGTGTGTGATGGCGGATTTGCGCAGGCGCGGGCTTTCTATCGACTTTACCAACATCCGCGGCTTACTCTCTAACTCTGCATCCGTCGGAATATCACCTCTCCAACTCTAAGCCTAAACTTTTTGATCTTGTCTGAGACAAAGATGGCTAAGAATTCATCCCCTAACTCGTTTAATATATCTAACTATAACTTTTTTCATAATTTCCGTCTAAGGGTGGAGTATGTGCCTATGTAAACATAAAACACTCCTGTAACACGTCTCGAGAATCTTGAATCTCTTCGATGTTCTGTGGCTTAAATTCTTTCTTCCTTCTATACAATAATCTTGTGTTCTGCTACTGTTCTCCTAACAGAACAGATTTTCACTCTTTCTTTGAATATCTTACTACTTCTCACGAGACTGTTATATCTTCTCATCCAAATACTGAGGTCCTCTATTTAGGGGATTTCAATGTACACAACACTGAATGGTTGGGGTCCTCTCATACTGATTTAGGTGGGGAGGAGGCCGAATCATTCAACATTCTCAACGATCTGGAGCAACTAATTAAAGAACCCACACACATTCCGGATCGTCCCAACCAATTCTTGAACACACTTGACCTTTGTTTCACCACTAGTCCTTCTCTCTATAAATACACCACCTTCGCTCCCATTGGTAAATCTGACCACAACCTTATATCTCTTAATTTTAATACTTTCTCTCCAACAGCTCCATCCTGCCCTACGCGTTTTTCTGGCACTTTGATCGGGCCGATTGGGGGGCCTTGCGTTGCTTCTACGCTAACTATAACTGGAATGACTGCTTTGTCTCTGGTGACGCTTCGACTTCTGCCGATAAGGTGGAGCTGTAATCGTTGACGGGCTCAGGAGGTTCTTTCTTTCTCCTACTCATCTTTCTCTCCTTAAAAAGCCATTGTTCGATCGTGCTTGTTCTGGCCATTCAGTCTAGAGACAGTGCGTATCATCGGGAGTGGAAAAATTCTCGTTCTCCTATCACTCTTGCTAATTTTCATTCAGCTAGAAATCGTTGCAGGGATACTCTTCGACGAGTAAAGCGGGCTTTCATCAAACGAAAGTGCGCTAACCTCCTTGGTTCTCCTACTGACAAATCTTTCTGGCCTCTTGCCAAAAACATCTCTAACAACTTCTGTAAATCTGTCTTTCCTCCTCTTATTCGATCTGATGGTTCTGTTGCTAATTCTCCAACTGAAAAGGCCAATCTCTTCGGCCTCCTATTTTCCTCTAACTCAACCCTGGACGATTCTGGTATTCCTCTCCTCCTCCTTCTTCTCCTCTCAGGTGTCCTATGCCTTTGCCTGTGATTACATTTGATCGGGTGCATGGGCTCCTGAAATCTACGAACGTTAGGAAGGCGGGTGGCCCGGATGGCATTCATCCCCGAGTTTTGAGGGAGTGTGCTTCCGTGCTATCCCCGCCCCTCGTTCAACTATATTCTCCATGTCTCAATACTAACACTTTCCCTCAGTGTTGGAAGCACGCACATGTCCAACCTATTCGAAAAAAGGAAGCCGCTCTGATCCTTCCAACTATCGCCCTATAGCTCTTACTTGTATTCTATCTAAGATCTTTGAAACTCTTCTCAACTCTCACTTCTTAGATCATCTGGAATCTCATTCACTTCTTTCCGATCGCCAGTACGGCTTTCGGCGCTCGAGGTCTGCTGGCGATATACTTTCCTATCTTACTGATTTATGGTTTTCCGCCCTTAGGAACTACGGGGAGACTTGCGTGGTGGCGCTTGACATATCCAAAGCATTTGACCGGGTATGGCACGCGTCACTGCTCTCAAAGCTCCCCTCCTTTGGGTTTCCTCCTTCTCTTTGCTTACTTATGTCCAGTTTTCTTTCAAATCGCTCAATATCGACTGTTGTTGATGGGGCGACTTCTTCTTCCTTTTCTGTCAATAGTGGTGTTCCT
>JABUQX010046851.1:12500-17500 GCA_015478945.1 Trachelipus rathkii
AATATATGTAATATAGAGTAAATAATAATATATAATAATAATAATAATAATATATATAATATATATATAATAATAATAATAATAATAATAATAATAATATAATATAAACAATATGTATATATATATATAATAACCATAATAATATATATATAAATATATATATATAATAATAATATATATGTATAATAATATATATAATATAGTATAATAATAATAATAATATATGTTTATATATATAATAATAATAATAATAATAATAATAATAATATATATATATATATAATAATATAATAATAATAATAATATAATAATATTTTATAATAATAATATAATAATATAATAAACCTTATATAGCTACCGAGCTGATACGTAGCATTAGCATCGACTCTGCAGGCGTCGAGGCTTTCATGGATTCTACTAAAGTCTTGAACGAAATAAACCTTCTTATGGGTGGACAGGGTGGTCAAAATATTTCAGAAGGGAGGCAGAATGATTTAGGTGAGGACCTTAAATTAGCAATAGACTGCTGGAAGCGAACTAACACCAGCACAGCACTCCTCTCACCAAGGACATCTATTTTCCCTTTCAGCATGGGCAGAATTTGGTGAGCTTGTTCATAAAATATAATACACCTCCCCTAGTTCTGCTGCTGTAGAGCGAATATTTAGTATTGGTGGGGATATTTTGAGGACGAGGTCAATATAACTGCTTTTAATTTTTAGTGCTAATCTTTTGAAAGGTAATATGGATCTCTTGTCCTTTGAAGAAGACATTGAGGAGGAAGAGGAAAATCTTGAGATTTTGTAAATATTCATTCAATTTTTCATATAACATTATAAATAATTTTTTTTGTAAGGATATATACTATTTAGTATTTAATATTAAAACCTTTTGTGAAGTCGCACATTATTAGCGGAAGACGTGCGGACGTGCGGACGTGCGGACGTGCGGACTTGCGATAGCGGAGGTTTGATGGTCTGAATAGGTGCGGAGGAGCGCTAGCGGACTACGTTTTCTCGAGGTGTGGAGGTGCGCTAGCGGACTACCCCTAAATGAGCGGGGTGCCCACCTCTGATATATATATATATATATATATATATATATATATATATATATATATATATATATATATATATATAGTATAACTCAAATTTCAACATAGATATATATATATATATATATATATATATATATATATATATGCTATATATATAGTATATAGTGGTGTTCCTCAGGGTTCTGTCTTATCTCTTAATTTTATTTTTGCTTTTCATTAATGATCTTCTCGTCTGTACCATTTCTAACTCTATCTACTCATATGCCGATGACTCGACCCACTTCATTCTTCAACTCATTTCAATTCTGCTCCTTCTTTTACTTCTAGAATTGCCTCTCGTCTTAATCTTTCCGATTCTATTCTCGCTGATCTGGATAAAATTTCCGGGTGGGGTCGTCTCAACCTTGTGAAAAATTTAATTCTTTAAAACCCAACTTCTACAAATCTCTCTCTAAGACACCTTCTAACTTTCCTAACTCTTTCGACGGTTCTCTCGTCTCTCCTGTTGTTGATAATATAAACATCCTTGGCCTTAACATAAACAAAGAAATATTGAAAACCTCCATCACAATGGTTGCTAGAGATTGGCCTCAAAGCTACAGGAGTTCTGTTTGAACTGCGAGACTTTTTTTTCTCGCTTCTCGTTGCTCCAACTATACAAGGGTCTTATCCGCCTTTGTATGGAGTACTCTCATATCTGGGGGGCTCAGGTTTCACCCGGCTTTGGATAGGGCCGAGTCAAAGGCATAAAAGACTTATAAACTGTCCTGTACTTTCTAGTTCACTTGACCCTCTATCTTTGCGGCGCGATATTGGTGCTTTATCTCTTTTCTATAGGTACCGTAGCGGCAAGTGCTCGAGGGAACTTTCACTCTCGTGCCACCACCTTTAAGACGCCCTCGTAGCACAAGGGGTGCTGCGTCGGCACATGAGTTTTGTGTTGATATTAGCAACTCCAGACTAGTTCGCGGTGCCTCCTTCTTTTCTGCCACCTCTGTTCTGTGGAATTTTCTTCCATCTTCTGTGTTTTCCTACTCAATTTAATCTCCCTCACTTTAAAGCCCACGTGTCTGTGCTCATCTGCGTAATTTTGCGTTGTTGAATTTTGTTGAGTTTATCACTCCCTCCTTGAATAGAGCTTGCCCGTGACTGGGTGGAGAAAGCTGTAAATATATATATATATATATATATATATATATATATATATATATATATATATATATATATATATATATATATATATATATATATATATATATATATATATATGCTATAATAATAATATATATATATACATATATATATTCTTATATATGTATATATATTTATATATATATATATATATATAATATGTAATAATAATAATAGCATGTATGTATGTAATATATATGTAATAATATGTAATAATAATAATAATAATATATAATAATATAATAATAATAATATATAATATATAAATATATAAATAATGAAATAATGGCATAATAATAATAATAATATATAATAATATATATATATATATGCATATAATAATATAATAATAATAATATATGTATAATAATATAATAATAATATATAATAATATGTAATAATAATAATAATAATATATATATATATAATAATAATATAAATGTATGAAATAGATAATAATAATATAGTATAATAATAATAATATATATATATAATATATATGTAATAATATATATATAATAATAATAATAATAATAATAATAATAATAATAATATAATATATAATATAACTCTTCACTATATTTATATATATATTTATATATATATATATATCAGTGGGGAGGAGGCGTGGCATTTTCCAGCAGTCATCGCTACAGTTCCCGGTTCCTATTATATATATATATAATATATATGTATATATATATATATATATATATATATATATATATATATAATATATATATATATATATATTCTTTGTCGTCTTATTTATATAAATATTAATAATATATAATATATATATATATAACTTAATATATATATATATATATATATATACAGTAATAATATATATATCTAATATCTATCCCTGATACATTTGTTCAATTTATTTATATATGCATATATGCTTCTTTATTCCGACATATATATATATATATATATATATATATATATATATATATATATACAACCTCCTGTGGCAAACCATTCCAAAATTTAACAGCTCTTTTTTGCTGAAAGAATGCTTTCTTATATCAAGATGGCATGCTTTCTTCTTAATTTTCTTGTTATGCCCCTGGTCTCCCGTCCGTGCTCTACTATGAAGAATTATTATCTCTGTATTATCAATAGATGTAAAAATTTTGTAGAATTGTATCATGTCCCGTCTCTGAGAAATCGCCTTTCTACTGAAAAACATTCCTAACTCCTTCAGCCTCTCCTCATAGCTCTTACCATCAAACCCAGAAATCATCCTTGTTGCTCTACTTTGCACTCTCTCTAGCATATCTAAGTCTTTCTTTAAATAAGGGGCCCAAACTTGGGCAGAATACTCTATTATTGGCCTAACATGGCTATTATACAGTTTACTTATTACTTCTTTGCTCTTGTAAACAACATTGCGATTTTTATACCTAGCATCTTATTAACTTTATTCCTTGCTTAAAAACATTGACTAGCCACTTTCAGATTACTGCTTATAATTACACCTAAATTTTTTCTTGGTCCACAGGTTCAAGCTAATCCCCATTCATATCGCAGTTAAAACTTTATTTGAGAAACCTAGGTGAAGAACCTTACACTTTTACTAAAATTCATTTGCCACTTATCTGCCCATCCAAGAAGTTTATCAAGATCATTTTGAATCTTTATACATCCATCACTATTTCTAACTGAGGTGGCCACTTTGGTATCATCTCCAAATTTAAAAACCTCCTTACAATAAGTCCGTGGTCTATATCATTTGTATATAAGGAATAATAGTAACCCCAGTTCTGAACCCTGTGAGACACCACTCTTCACCATTTCCCATGATGATTTATTGCCATTTAGTTGTACACACTGTTTTCTATTCCACAACTACTCTTTAATCCAACCAATTCTTGAACACACTTGACCTATGTTTCACCACTAGTCCTTCTCTCTATAAATACACCATTTCGCTCCTATTGGTAAATCTGACCACAATCTTATATCTCTTAATTTCAATACTTTCTCTCCAACAGCTTCATCCTGCCCTATGCGTTTTTCTGGCACTTTCATCGGGCTGATTGGGGGGCCATGCTTGCGTCGCTTCTACGCAAACTATCCTTGGAGTCAATGCTTTGAGACTCTGATGACGCTTCGACAACTGCTATTAAAGTGTGGGGGCTGTAATTGCTGACGAGATGACCAGTTTCATTCCTTCATCTCTCAAATCTTTCTCTCCTCATAATCCATGGATCCACGATCGTGCTTGTTCTCTGGCCATTCAGGCTAGAAACAGCGCGTATCAGGAGTGAAAAATTCTCGTTCTCCTATCCCTTTGCTAATTTTCACTCAGCTAGAAATCGTTGCAAGGATACTCTTCGACGAGCAAAGCGGGCTTTCATCAAACGAAAGTGCGCTAACCTCCTTGGATCTCCTACTAACAAATCTTTCTGGCCTCTTGCCAAAAACATCTCTAACAATTTCTGTAAATCATCTTTTGCCCCTCTTATTCGATCTGATGGCTCTGTTGCTAACTCTCCAACTGAAAAGGTCAATCTCTTCGGCCTCCTATTTTCCCCTAACTCAACCTATTCTGGCATTCCTCCTCCTTCTCCTTCTCCTCTCAGGTGTCCTATGTCTTTACCTGTGATTACATTTGATCGGGTACACGGGCTCCTGAGATCTATGAACGTTAGGAAGGCGGGTGGCCCGGATGGCATTCCTCCCCGAGTTTTGAGGGAATGTGCTTACGTGCTGACCCCGCCCCTCGTTCAACTATATTCTC
>JABUQX010046851.1:20000-27500 GCA_015478945.1 Trachelipus rathkii
TATTATATATATATAATATAACATATACTAATATAATATATATATATATATATATATATAATATATATGTATATGTATATATATTTATAATAATAATAATAATAATAATAATATATATTAACAACAATAATAATAATATAATATATATATATATATAATAATATAATATATATATATAATAATATATATAATAATAATAACAATAATAATAATAATAATAATAATAATAATATATATATATAAGAAATAGAGAAACTTTACTTTGATCATTGCCATCTTATTAATTAATTTTAACTTCAATATCAGTTTAGAGATACAAATTCCTATTTTTTAAATTAAATCTCGTACCTCAAGGACATTGCCCTATTCTTGGAGGAGATCATTCTAGGAAATGGTTTCCTAGTTTCTAGGATATGTACCAGGGGTCGAACTCGGAACTCTTATCACACGAACTGGTCACTCTATTCTTTGAGCTACAGTAGAGGGCGAAATACTATCCATAGTCCAGATCCTATGTAGTAATTACCTAGAGTAGTTACCCTCCTAGAATGGGTCTAAGCAGTAGGAGGTGAGAAATTTAAAGAGAAAAAGACTTTTACAATTATTGATATATGATCTCTATTATCTTTTAAGTATTGATGTGTAATCTCTAAAGCATTTAGTATGATCTCTATTACCCCTTAAGTATTGATTTGTAACCTCTAAAGTATTGGTGTATGATCACTAAAGTGTTGATGTATAATCTCTAAAGTATTGATGTATGATATCTATTATCTCTAAAGTATTGATGTATTGATGTGTAATCTCTAAGATATTGATTGATGTTTGATATCTATTATCTCTAAAGTATTGATGTGTAATCTCTAAGATATTGATGTTTGATATCTATTATCTCTAAAGTATTGATGTGTAATCTCCAAAGTATTATTGTATGATTTCTTTTGTCTCCTAAGCATTGATGTGTATTTTCTAAAGTATTGATAAGGATTTTTATTATCTCTTAAGTTTTGTATGATCTCTAAAGTATTAATGTGTAACCCCTAAAGTATTGATATATGATCTCTATTAACTCATATTTGATGTATGACCTATATTATCTTTTAAGTATTGATGTGCAATCTCTCACATATTGATGTATGATCTTTATTATCTCTTAAGTATTGATGGGTAATCTTTAAACTAACTGGTGTATGATCTCTATTATCTCTTAAATATTGAAATGTAATCTCTTAAGCACTGATGTATGATCCCTATTATCTCAAAAGTATTGATGTGTAATATCTAAAGTATTGATGAATGATCTCTATTATCTCTTAAGTATTGACGTGTAATCTCTTAAGTATTAATTATGATCTTTATTATTTCTAAAGTATTCATGGTTAATCTCTAAAGTATTGATGTCTGATCTCTATTTTCTCTAAAATATTGATTGTCTAGTGCTATTTGTTTTACTTTCTCACGTAAGTGTTAGGTTTTTTATGTTAACTTATAATCTTTTTAATTAAAAGGGACAGGTATTTTTAATTAAACATAATTTTGTCTTCACTATATTGTTTTTATTATTAAATACTTTTGGGAACATTTATACATGCCTTAGTTCTCAACCATTTTAGGTTGTTAACTTGTTTTTATTTCGTTTCATATGTACGTTTTTATTGGCCATTTTTTGCTTATTTACGCTAGAATTATTGCCGGCTCTATGATGAGTATTAGTTACTTATTTATTATGATTTTAGGTATCTATCGGCTTATTTATTTTTATATTATTTAAGGATGGGTGTATGTTATAGTTTTTTAGGTAGGAATTTTTCAATTAGGATAGATTTCCAGATTAGGTCTTTATAATAAGTGATAATATATTTTAGTATATGGGGTTGAGGTATTAGATATTTATAGTTATTTTATGACGGGGGTGTGGTTAGTGTATTATGGTGGGTTATATATCTATTTTATATGGGTAGTTTATTTTTTTATGGAGTGTTTATTGTGTATATATTTGATTTTATATATTAGAGTATATACTATAGTATAGATGATTTATTCAGGGACCATAATATATAGATGTAGTAGGTAGTTTAATGGAGTATATTTATTTGGAGTGAGGTATATAATTATATATATATATATATAATTATATATATATATATATATAATATATTATATAGTATATTATATATTTTTAATATATTGTTTAGTATATTATTATATTTGGTTTGATATATATATGATACGTATTGCTTGCTTTGTGTCTGCTAGGGTTATTGGTTGTGTGTTGTGTTGTGTGTGATGTATATGGTTGAATGTGGCGCGATGATAATAGCGCCGAGGATATGGTTCTTATAGACTTTAAAGAAAACTTTGAGATTTAAATAAAGAATTCTTCGCCTTTAATAAAATAATTATTAACATTTCATCTGGTCAGTTTGTGTTTTTTACCTAATATTATATTCAATATGAGCTAAAATAAAGGTTAAAGATTTAGTTTGTATAAGAAGATGTGTTTGGTTTTTTTTTTTTTTGCCATTATTGGGGTAGGGTCTGAATAACATTTTAGAACAAGATGTGATTAATACTGTTAATCCAAAAGGGTTTTTATGGCTCGATCTGAAATAACGTCATTGCTAATCGCAAATTCACATGAACCGATATATATAATATATATCGTATATATAACCTTTGTATATATATAAATATATATTAATATAGTAGATTGAGTGTATTATTATATATATATATATGATATTATATTAGTATATTCAGTATATGATGATTATTATATAAGTAATTAGGTATACTATATATGACTTATATTATTTAGTTTTATATGAGGTGGTAGTAAGTGTGTTATAGTAGTATAGAGTATTATTGAGTGAGTGTTGAGTATAGATGGATTATATGAGTATATATTAGGGTATGTGAAGGCAGACATTGTTTTCGTTGACAGAAAGAAAACGTAAGGAAACATTGAGAAAGATAAGGAAGAAATAGGGATCCTCGAATTAAAATATAGAATCTGGAACATTTCACGGTAGTGTCATTTTTTACCCTAGTAGTTCAATATGAGCTAAAAATAAGTTGAAATTTTATAGATAGGGTTTTGTTTTTTTTTTGTTTGCCCTAGTGCAGTTATGTGTCTGAAAATTTAATACAAGATATGTTAGATAGATGGTGAACCTAAAATTTATGGTGTATGAAAAACGCATCGCTTATCGAAAGTATATATAGGTATTATCGGTTAGTTATATAGAAGGTTAGGATAGGATTCTTAGTGTTGTTTTTTTCATGTATAATATGTGGAGTATAATATATTGAGTGATTTTTAGTGTATGTAGTGGAATATATATGTGGTTGGTGTACTGTGAATAAAAGAATGGAAGAAATTACAGGTAAATAAACTAATTTTAATTTTGAGGATGAGTTTTTCATTATATATTAATATATATTGATATTAAATTCACCCTTCAAGTCAAAGATATTCTGTTCTGTATTTGCGTGATGTATGTGGATTGACCCTTGCGGTGTCTTTAACGTAAGATTTCATTGTTGTATGAGATTTTTTATTTTAACCTAGAGCTGCGGCGTCGCCAGTGTCAGCTATATTGTTCGACTATTATCGTGTCGAGTGTAAGAAGCATAGTATGTGGCAAATTAAGGGAATTCCAGGGCTTTAGTATTGTTTTTATGGCTTTTGTTTTTTCCCTTAAGTAGCGATCCATTCAAAGTGTTGTGGGCGCGAAAAAACGGTGTTAGGTTACGGAGATCGGATTGGAAACATTAAGGCTGTACATTGTTTTATTATTAAACAAGAGTTATGTAAAATATACTCATACAGAAGTACTGATATACATTCTCACATAACATAACAGAGGGGTTATATTAATTGGCAGATTTAAATATATGTAATATGATTTAATAAAAAAGTTTCATAAAACAATTGAGAATAATTCAATATACGATATCAGTGTCAGGTTTGGCTATGTGTCGTCGGATTGGGGTGGAGTTTGTGGAGTTGGTGGGTTGTGTTGGGTTATGTGCTTATTGAATCGCTAGTAACATTATCATATGTGAAATTTCTAGCGCCGATAGATGGCATTATATTCATACGTTAGAGTGAGGTTTCACCAGATTAGCATTATATATGTATATATATATTATATTGTATTAATATATATGTGGTATATATATATAAATATAATATATATATATTATAATATATATAGTATAAATATATATATGATATATATATATATAGTATAACTATAATATATTGATATATATAAGGGGTATTATATATATGTGTGATAGTAGTATATGAGATTTACGCTATATATATATTGGGGAGCAGTCCTATTAAGTCTTGAGAGCACATATAATATATTATATTATATATATATAGTATATAATATATATATATATTATATTTATTATACTATATATATATAATATAAATTAGATATATATATATATATATATATATATATATTATAATATAATATATATTATATATATATATATATATAGGGATATATTATTATTATATATAAATATAGTATATATATAATAATATATATATATATATAATATATATATATATATATATATATATATATATATATATATTATATATATATATATTATATATATATATATATATATATTATATAAATATATATATATAATATATATATATATATATGTATATTATATATATAAATGGATTAGTTAGGCATATAAATAAAATATTTATCATATTCTGGGTAGATATTAAATAAATATTTTTTATTTTATTTCAGTAAAGGCAGAATTAACATTTTGTATAAATTATGAAAGATAGATATTACAACTGTATTCCCTGTTAACTATGGAAACAGCTATTTGCCATGTTTTGATAGGGGCATGAATTGAAAAACTTGAATTCCTCTATTTATTTAGAACCCCCGCACTTGCACCTATGGTGAAGTTGGAGTCTTTGTACAGAGGCTGTGGAAGATATAATCTGAGCGGTCGGTCCTGGCCAGCTTGATGGAAATATAATTCTGTGTTCACAATAATTTTAAATTTGTAATTCCTTCTGTACATATAAATGCCCCGAGGCGTTATTGTATTAAGGCAATATTAGTATATATATTATGTATATAGTATAGTATATATATTATCTATATACTATATATATATTATATATATATATATATATATAATAATATATGTATATTATAAGTAATATGTATTATATATATATATGTATAAAACATAGATATTTATATATTATCTATGAAAGAATGAATTTTGAAAATATCTGATAAGTCATAGATTCAGTGGAAATATATGGTGAATATAGTTTTTAACAAGAATATCGAAGTGTTTTCGTTAAAAATATTAAGTAAGTGCATTGAACTTGTCTCGTTTTAGATTGCAAGTTAAAAGTAATCAATAATTAATATTGAGTGTGTATAAAACGTATGAAAAATGCACCTAGCTTTCTTGCCGTTCAATCTTAGCTTGGTGCTAGTCTTATGCGCGTGGATTCTTTGCTACGATTGCGTTTCAGTCTTCAAGCGCTTGCGAGCGATTCGGGCCAATGGTGCCGAATACAAGGACTGCGGAAATTTGTAGTTAAAAAAAAAAAAAAAAACGCGACGATGACCGGATGACTCGCGTACGATTAAACGCCGATAATGACCGGTGACTTCGAGCGACGCCGGCGACGGAATTTGCTAAAAACAATAGATCGAAGCGACGATTGAAAATAAAAATTTACAAGACACGTTCGCATTATAAAACGAAAAAAATGGCGGAACGTCAACGAAAAAGTCACAAGGTTGTTACCCATTAAAAAAAAAGACAGGGAAAAGAAACACTGAGGTAATAAACTGAATAAAAAACAAGAAATGGATTGACTTAGGGTTAGTGGACATACACATACATTAAAATAGAAGAATACTAACGAATGTTTTGTGAAAAAAAAAAGAGGGGCCCATCCCCTTATCATAGGGGTGAACCCCACTTTCAAAACATCATACATAAGAATCACCCTAGGAGGTACATGAGTATTATAAATACCCATGAAACGGTTAGCCTAAGTAAATTACACCAAATGTCCATCGAAACGTAACCAGTTGAGTTATAAAATTTAAATCCTACTCTGATTAGCGACTGTTGCTCATCGGCTGGTCCAGGTGGTGAGCAAGCAGTCGGTTCCCTCCCTATATCTAATTATATATATTATAATATATTATATATAATATATATATTATATATATAATGTATAGTATATATATATAAGCTATATATATATAATATATATATTATATATATAATATCATTATTATATCATACTTATAAACACTATATGATAATTTATCTAAAGAGTTTATGGATCGTTCACTACGCTCACGATTTACATATAAGTTACGTTAATAGATAAGTATAATATAAATATATATAAGCTGTAGTCCGAGGGCGGATTGATTGTAATATAATAATATATATTATATTTATGATATTGTTTTATGAATAGCTGCTGCTCCACTGGTGCAGATGTATGCGAGTATCGGCGACTGCGTAGTTATGCATCTATTGAGGTGGTATGTGTATTAGAGCAGTACTTCTCGGTGGCAGGTGTTGACATAGCATATAGTTATAGGATATATATCAGGAGCTGTGTGCTCGATCACGTATATATCGGCAGGGGAACGAGGCATCTCTGAGCGAGGTTTCGATTTCCACTCACGTATAGGAGCTATATTATCGAGGTATACCCTGGAGGATGATTACAGGTTGTAGAGTAGCACCGAGGGTAATATGCTGAGCACCTGATAATATATAATATCATATATATATATATATAGTTATTATACGTATCATGAGTGACTGAGTGTGATCTATTCGCGGTTGAGGCGGTCACGTATATATTCTGTTCAGGGCCGACAACTATTATCACACCGCGGTGAGTGATGCATATTATCCGGGCTCACGAGTGAGTACCCCACCACAGTCTGGTGGAGTGAGGATACGCACGTCTGAGGGGACATGCATATGTGTTCCTTGTATGAAGCCTGTTATGACACCTATATCTTATATCTGATGATATATAGGTGATTAGAATGACGAGCGGAGAGGGTCTGGTGATAGAGTGAGGTTATGTATTAAAGTCGACATACATATGTATTACGCGGAGCGACGGATATGAGAGACGGGTGCTTGTGAGGGCCACACCACATATATAGTTGTGTACTAGTATTATAACTGACTATATTGGCGGGAATGAGGTATATTATTAGACTCACACTGTCCGAGAGAGACCGCACAAAGTATTTATATATATATATATTATGCGTATCTCTCACAGCAGTTACAGTAGATTTCCATTAGATGCGGAGGAAGTATTTATATATATTCCTTCTACAGTGGTTGCTGTAATATATGACTCTGGGCATGTTGTGGGAGGGGCAGACCTTATCAGCGAATCACGTGAGATATGTCACTCGGGAGTATATATAT
>JABUQX010046851.1:32500-35089 GCA_015478945.1 Trachelipus rathkii
TCAACCCGCTTCGAAAGAAGGGTTTTGCCCCAAACGGTTGCGCAGCAACCGTTGTACGTTTTTTTGAGAACCTAAATTTTTTTCGACCAACCCTTTGTCCTTCCAGTGGGTCCAATTTGGCCCACACCCCAATTTTTTGGCCCCACCCTTTAGGGGTTAGCCCTATTTTTTTGTATATTTCGGTCACATCTACACAAGCGCACGCGCACGATATAAGACACACACACACACACAACACACCCCACACACATACACACACACAGCACATACACACACACACACACCTAGCCACCCTAGCCTATAGGTATCACCCAGCCCTCCACTTATAGCCTACACCCAGCCTCCACATAGCCCACCTACACCCAGCCTACATCTAGCCTTTGCACCTAGCTAAATTTGTTTGGAGTACTTTGGAATGGTTTGGGTGTTATGTGTTGGTGCGAGTTGTGGTGTTTGTGTTGGGTTTGTGATTCACTAGTGGCTTAGTGGGCCTATTTTCGGTCGGTGTTCGTTTGTGTTCAAGTTCTTTCAGGTGATGGTGGTGTGTTGTGTTTTAGGTTGGGTTTTGGGTCCCTTCACCTAGGCCTACACCTATATCTAATTACCACGCGCACACTTCACCTAGCTCTAGACCACCGTACACCTAGCCTCTCTCCCCACCTGCCAGCCCTTCACCGTAGTCCTAAACACCTACACCTAACCTACACCTACATCTACACCTAGCCTCCACCCTTCACCTAGTCTACACCTACACCGTACCCTAGAACTCCACCCAGTCTTGCACTCTAGCGTATCACCTATACCTAGCCACACGTGCCCTCACAACTTTGATGGCTCAACTTTTATGGCTCAACTTTGATTGACGTCATCTTGTTGGCATCTATAATTGATTGATTCAGTCTTGATTGACTCAGATTTATTGATCGGTTCACTTTGATGAGTGTCCTCAATCACCGTAAGAATATTTGGGGATGTCTATAAGTAGTGCTATGAGAATTCTTGATGGCCAGGTGAGGCCAATGAGGTGCCAAGTGTGCCCAATGAGTGCAAAAATGGAGTGCCAATGAGTGCCACATAGTGCCAACTGGATGCCACATAGTGCCAACTGATGCCACTTTTTTCAACCTTTTCTAGCCCCTCCTGAGCCTAGAAATAGCCCCCTAAATGTGTGCCTACACCCTAAAAGGTTTATAAGGTATGAGGAATCGATTGGTGTATATTTACAAGTTGCTAGGATGCTTCCTACTATGAGTAGTATTGGTTTCTAAAACTAATAAAACTATATAATATATATAATATATATATATATTATATCATATATATATTAGTATATTATATACATATATATATATATATATATATATATTAGATATATTATATATATATATAAATATATATTACTTACACACAGACCACTCTCCTCATAGAACCGCTAGACTACTTATACACACATACACCCATCCATAGACACTTACACCTCTCCCCTACACCCTACACACACACAGCACACACATACGAAACATACACTATGGCCCTTATACACAACTATGTCAACTTATACAATCACATACACTAATGAACACTTATAACGCACATTCACTATGACACTTATACACACTATGAAAAACTTATAAGCACTTACACTCTCCCCATAGACACTTTAACACTAGCCCATATACATAAGATACTTACACTTGACATACATATCACACTAATGACACTTATAAGCCACTTTCACTACCATAGACACTTACACTGGGCCAATATACACTTACACTTCACACACAAATAAGAGACACACAGTACACCTTCACTTACCTTCTCACACACTCGATATTTTGATGCCTCAAATTTGTATGCCTTCAGCAATTAATGCCCTCAGCATTAATGCTCAACTTTGAATGGATTTGATGCCGGCAGCCATTGAATGCATTTTTCTAAAACCTGTTTTTCTAATCCTTTCTTTCCCTAGCATCATAGAAGCTAGAGAGCTAATATTTGATGTCCTTCCCCACTAGGTCAATAATTGGACACCAAGGGCGCGCAATACCGCCCCTCCGCGCAAAAGACGTCATCCCCATTGGGCGCCCTAGTGCACCCGCAGGTGCGAACCCCGCCGCGTCCGCCGTCCCGCCCCGGCAGCGGTGCGCCCACGTGGCAAATCCCCGTGCGACCGCCGCCGCCGATTGCGCGGCGCAATAAATTGTCCGCGAAACATCAAGGATATAGCACATGACCCATAAGTTGCGATTTCATTACTTAAACATTTTTATTAAAAAACAATTTTCGCGAACCTAATAATGTTTTTAATTACAGAATATGTCCTAATAATTTAACAGATACTATTTAAAAGACACATAGTATCCCAAAAATCTTTTACTTAAATTATAAGAAATGTTTAAACATAGTACATGTAAGAAAGAAAAGTCAGAGTGCCGATATATAATCATTATTATTTTTAACTTGACGAATTGCTGGTATACAAATTTTTATAACATAAAAAACATTACAATTAACATACCTTTGGT
Source organism: Trachelipus rathkii (assembly GCA_015478945.1). Classification (NCBI taxonomy): domain Eukaryota; kingdom Metazoa; phylum Arthropoda; class Malacostraca; order Isopoda; family Trachelipodidae; genus Trachelipus; species Trachelipus rathkii. Next base: position 35,029 of record JABUQX010046851.1, read on the forward strand.
TAGCCACAGCCAGTGAAATGCGTTAGGATCAATGCCGATTGGAGAGGTGTTGACGCGCTAT
>JABUQX010046852.1:0-2500 GCA_015478945.1 Trachelipus rathkii
AATATATATATATATATATATTATATATATAAATATATATATATATAACTTAATATATATATATATATATATAGATATAAATATAATATATATATATATATATATATTTATATATATTATATATTTTATATATTAATATATTATATATATATATATATATATATATAGTATATATAGTATATTATAGTATATATATATATATATACACCCATATAGACACTAAAGTGCCTGTCAGTAAGTACAAACTCTCAAAAGTACATTACATTATCTGAGGTTATTACTGGAGTGTTGTAATCAAACTTTTATTTACTTACAAAACGGCTTGCATAGACCTGTTGATTGAAATCGTATTCCATCATCTGGACAAGAAATTGTGAATTAATAGAAGTAATGATTATATATGTTTTGGATTGCAGACTTCAATGATCAGATTTCAGATAGAATAGTAAATTTTTTTTTTAGATTAAAATATAATTGAAATAAAAATTAAATATAAAAACGCTACCAAAAAGTTTGTTTTTCTCCCCATTCCATTTTAATTAATAAAGAAAACTTTCAATATTTTGTGATTCTTCGCTATTTTTATTGTTATTTTAAGTATTATATACCTTTAGTTTCTATAAAAATAATTTATATATATAATACATCTATAAAATATATATATATATTATATATATATTTATATATATATATAATATATATATATTATATATATAATATATAGTATAATATATATATAATATTATATATACATATATAGTATAATATATATATATATATTAATATTTATTTTATATAAAAATAATATATATTATATATATATATATATATATATATATATATATATATATATATATATATATATATATATATATATATATATATATATATATATATAATATATATAATATATATATAATATATTATATATATATTACATATATATATATTATATATATATATATATATATTATAATATATATTATATATAATATAATTTATATATATATATATAATAATATTATATATATATGTTAATATTATACTATATATATATATATATATATATATATTATATATATATATATATATATATATAAAAATATATATATATATATATATATATATATAATATTATAATATATAATATATATATATATATATATTATATATAATTATATATAAATTAATATATATTATATATATATATATATATATTATCATCTCCTCCTGTCCCTAGATTGGGGTGAGGTGCGTAAGACACACACCGCGAAACAGAAAAGTAGTAGTAGAAAAGAAAGCACCTTTTACCATCCCCTTTATACCCTTAGGTGAGAACTCGTCGCAGTTACTAAACCCCATCCTAGAGGTTTCACGAGACTGTGACGGACCCTGACTGTGGTATCTCGCCAGTGTGGGTTTCATCCCCTGGGTAAAACCACTCACTCACTACCATAACCTTACTTTTATCTACATTTATTTTCACACCCCTCCTTTTACACACGCCGCCAAACATCCCTACCAATCCTCTCAAACTCTTTTCAGATTCGTCACAAAACCAAATCATTCGCATACATTAGCAAGGCATCCTCCACTCTCTTCTATTCTTCATCATTCTAACACCTTCCCCTTCCACCCTTACATCTAATTCTTTCATAGCCCCATCCATGTACAAATTAAATAACCAAGGAGACACAACACGTCCCTGCCTCACTCCCCAATAAATATTAAGCCGATTGCTTTTGACTCCATTTATCTTATGCACGCTTCGCTATCTTCTAATACTTTTGATTTCGTTCAGATGTCTACCACCATCACAAAATATCACTAACACCTGCTACAGAGCTTCCCCATTAATCCCGTCATACGCCTGTTGCAAATCCATAAAACCTAATTACAATTTGTTATTTTTCTCTCACATTTTCTCAATCATTTGTTTCAATGGAAAATTTGATCCACATGTGCATCCTCTATCACTTCTAAATGCACCTTGATCTTCACCAATCAATCCTTCAGTCACTCGAGTACTCTTTCAACCAAAATATTAGCATATATCTTCCCAACAACACTCAATAAACTAATTCCCATATTGTTCCTAAAGTTCCCCTTATCCCCTTTACCCTTATATATGGGTACTATTACTGCTCTCCTTCAATCTCTCGGAACTACACCCTTCATAAACGCTTTGTTACACATCTTCCAAATCTATTCAATCGCCATTACGTCTCCATTCTTGATTATTTCACCAGTAATTCCATCTATGACTGCAGATTTACAATTCTTCAACTTTCTCACCCTACCCATTACCTCATCCCCAAAATACATATTTCTTCTCGAACATCAAACCCACACCATTCACTATCACCTCCTACATTACTGCAAGTGTTATGCAGATTTTCGAAGTGTTCCTCCAAACACTCTTCTTACAACCATTTCATCAGTTACGAAAGCACCATCAATATTAATTATTCTATGAAGATTCTCCTTACTTTCATTATTA
>JABUQX010046852.1:15000-17500 GCA_015478945.1 Trachelipus rathkii
AACTCTAAAAGCATGGTTTGAGTAAACAACTTACGATATACAAGGTCAACCTCACCTTTATATCGAATGTGCGTTGCTTAATTAATAGCATGATGTTCCATCTCGTTGTTAAATCTTAAATTACGTTCAACTTTGGTTGTTGAAAATTTTCTTGTATCTCTGTGTCTGAAATGAGCAACTACAAATCATTGAACCTTTAGTTACATCAAAGTTTACCTTATTAGGGTAAACTTTGGTTACATTGTCTGTTACCGACTTCCAATATAATAAGCCTTTATTCACATTATTTTTCAAAATATGAATGATACAAATGTAAGTTAAAGAGAAAAATTATGCTTTCAGATAAATCATGATAAAAGGCATTCATTGGCACATCAACACTTATTTCGCTCGGACATGGATCTTCAAAACAGTTCGAATGCTGATGAGGATGTGAATCTTTAAAATTCGGCGGATGTTTTGCATATGTGGGTGACAATACGGACACCCGCATTATCACTATACTATAGTATTTCTTGAGACTCAAACTGTATGATACATTGGTAATTTTTTTTTAATTACATAGATAATATGCAATATTATTTTCCTATGTTGATTGGGTCCTTGACTTTCTTTAAAGAAGTGATTGCAATGAAAAATAAAATTCATATTTAGCCTTGTTTGTTGGGGTGCTCATCTATTATAATCTGTGTGGCATGCGTTATTTTCTATTTTGCTTAAATCACAAGCATGTTTTAGGGGCTCGATATACGACGGTCTTTGGTAAACACATGTAATATGTACTGCTACTGCTATTTCTATGTTTCTATGACTAAGATCGTGCATTTAAAAGCGGAAATACTAATTAAAATTTTCAAAATTTCCCTTCTGAGAAACACATTAAGGGGGGACACTGTTTTTCAATTGACTCTTTTTTCCAAAGCTATTTTTTTGGACAGTTTGCTTTAATTGTATGGCAATAATTTATTATTGGAAAATCTGTTCTGAGAATTCCAGAAATAAGTAATTTGCAACTAGTGACTGCTACCCAATGAAAAGAACTTGAAACTCTGCAACAAATTCCAAATAAGTTAGCCAACAAATTAAGCAATAAAAGGTAAGTAAACAAATATTACTCACCTGAAGATTTTATTAAATTCAGCCAGTAATTTTAATCTAAGTTTTAAGGTGAGTTTTCAAGAATTAAAAACTTTAGAGAGACATCTTTTCTGCTAAAGACTAATTTTAGTATTTAAAATTAGTGAATTGAATTTTTAAACCCTAATTAAGTAAGTCTTTCCCATCAAAGTTTACCCTATAAGTATAGGGTAAACTTTGATCCCATTAAAAAAAATCAAATAAAAAATAAAAATAAAATAAAATAAAAAAAAAAAACGAAAGATTTTCGAAACTCTAAGGACAATAGAGACCAGCCTAAGGCAGTCAAATTTTAAATGCCAATTAATAATATCAAATAGCAAGCAGATCTAGCAAACTTTACCAGCTATTAAAGTTTAAGAAAGTGAGAGTTAAAATAACACAGTTATTGATCAAGTTTTGTCTTAAATTTAAGAGCCAGTTAGTCCCTAAGTTAAAGTAGAATTTGAATTTTCAACTCGGAGAGTCCAAAAAGAATGAGTTGACTATTATTTAGTAGAAATGAATATATAGAAACAAAATAAATATAAATAAAAATAAGTACGAAAATAATTAGGAACTCTCTTATTCATTTAGAATTGAGCCTTGGTTATAATTTGAGTCATCTACATGTTGAATCCTCCCAAAATTACTAATATTAAAATGAAAATAATTTATCGATGCACTATGATATTAAGCTATGGTTAAATTTTGAGCAAATTAAGCAAACAAATGTGGACGGGTGGAAAAGTTTCGAATTCCTGAACAGGAAAATATTACTGAAAACTTTAAATCCTATGGTGGTAAGTAAAATATGAGTTTTGGACTTTCGAGTCTCGACTTTAGTTTTGAGTTTTGTATATAATATTAAAGAGTTATAGGGAGGGTTGGGAAGTACATTAACGATGACTGGTGGGTCATGGAAAGCATTCGGTGTTAAACAGGTAGTAACACGTCATTGTGCGCTTGTCGTTGGCTAGTTACACGTGTCATTTAGCACTCGTCGATTCGGTGCACTTAAAATTATTCAAGTAGAGTAAACAGTCAGAATAATATCAACTTGAACACTCGGTTTAACTAGACTCTATCCCCTATTCCTTGGTGAATTCGTTTAAAAACAAGGTAATTGCTTACAATAAGGGCCTCTAAACAGATTTTTATAAAAATCACAGCATAGACTCAGAAAAAAGGTAATGAAGAATCTAAAATAAATAATGATGGGTCTCTTTAGGGAAAAAAGTTACAGCCTTTTAAAGTTTGGAATTTTCCCATAGGGTTTAATAAAAAAAACTGAATGGGTCAGTTTAGGACCATCTTAGTTCAGGTTACAATAAGATTTGTTAAATACGGTATATACAGTATACTTAACAAAACGTATAATAAC
>JABUQX010046852.1:22500-33550 GCA_015478945.1 Trachelipus rathkii
GTGCGGTTTGATGTCAAGAAGAATAGGTATTTTGGGGATGAGGTTATTAGCAAAGAGGAAGGAAATGGGTAGAGTGAGAAGTTGAAGAATGGTAAATCTGCAGCGTATTAGATGAAATTACTGGTGAAATGATCAAGAACAGAGGCAAGATGGTGATTGATTGGATCTTGAAGGTTGTGTAATAAAGCGTTTATGGAGGTTATAGTTTCGAGGGATTGGAGGAGAGCAGTAATAGTACCTTTATTATTAAGGGTAAGCGGAGCATAAAGGGGAACATGCAGAAATTTGATAGGGTATATTAGTTTATTGAGTGTTGTAGGGAAGATATATGCTGGTTTGTCGAAAGAGTGCGCCGAGTTACTGAAGGGACTGATTGGTGAAGAAAAACAAGGTGCGTTTAGGAGTAGTAGAGGATGTGTGGATCAGAAATCTTTACATTGAAGCAAATATTGAGAAAATGAGGTGAGAGAAGAAGAATAAATTGATTTTAGGTTTTATGGATTTGCAACAGGGGTATATGATAGGGTTAAAGGGAAGCTCTTTGGCAGGTGTTAATGATATATAGTGTTGGGGTAGGCTTTCTGAATGGAATCAAAGTATGTATGATGATAGTGAGGTGTTGTAAGAATAAATGGTGTCAAAAGTGATAGTTTAGTATTAATAGCGGAGTGAGCAGGGTTGTGTTTATGTCTCCTTGGTTATTCAATTTGTAATATGGATGGGGGGTTATGAATAGAATTTGAAGGTTGGGGAGTAGCGTGACAGGGAAATGGTTGTAAAAATGATGGAGTGAAGTGGAGCGGTGGGGCCCACCTATTATATGCAGATGATTTGGTTTTGTTGTGGCGAATTGCTGAGCAGTTTGTGGTACTTGGTTTAGCAGACGATTCTTGGCAGGGTTGTTAAAAGGAGGAGTTGAAAGTAAACAATAGATAAGAGTTAGGTTTTACTGGTTGTTGAGCTGAGGACAGTCCTCAGTGTGAAGTTTATGTTAGATGTGAGCAGCTGGAACAAGTGTCTGAGTTTAAATATTTAGGGGTATATGTCTGATGAGAAAAGGGAACGGATGATGCAGAATTTAGTAGGAAAGTTGTGAATGGCAAGAAGGTTGCTCGTGCAATTAAATCATTGGTGAATGAAAAGGGACTAAGTCTTGGTTGCGCTAGGGTCTTACATGAGGGTATGGTTTTTAATAATTGTGTTAATGTATAGTAGTGAGGACTATGGTCTGGAAAAAGAGGTATATCTAAAGTTTTCAATGTGTTTCAGAGTACAATCTTAGGGGGCATGCTAGGTGACGAAGGATTAGGAAAAGTGTAAGAACATATTAGAGGGTTGTGTGGTGTGAAGAAAAGGTAAATGAGAGAATAAATAAAAGATGTGAGATGCGTCTTGGTCAATGTGGAAAGATGAATGATAAGTCGGTTTTTTAAAGCAAGATGTATAGTGGCGAGTGTGTTGAAAACCGACGGGCTGGAGATCGAAGAAAAAGTGGATTGAGTCAGTAAACGAATGTCTGAAGGAGAGAAAATATGAGTTTGGCAGAGGCGAGAATAAAGGTGATTAATAGGAGAGAATGCCGGGGTTTTGTGAGGCGGGTATGGTTGTGGCCCACCTGGGTAAAGGGATGAACCCTTACACTGATGATTTACCATAGTGAGGGATCACGTCGCAGTCCGTTGAAAGCTATAGGTGATTTTCTGACTGCGACGAGTCCTTTTACTTATTAATCTAACACAATGTATCTACCTTTAAGTCTAGAAGCTCTCGTTCGAAAGTATTTCTGAGATCTTGAAGCAAATAGGATAATAGAGTATGTTCAATAATAAAATTAAAAAAAAGGCTAAATACAATGATACCCAAACTGAAATGCAATATATAAATGTTGCTTTTCCTTTTCATTACCTTATTGGGAACCTATGCTCTTTAATATATATATATATATATATATATATATATATATATATATATATATATAATAATATTATATATATATATATTTATATATATATATATATAATATTATATATATATTATATATATAATATATATATATATATTATTATATATATATATAATATATTATACAACTTATATTTTGTATATATATATATATATATATATATATATATATATATATATATATATATATATAGAGGGATGGTGTTTTTGTAACAGATGAAATGGATGCAAGGGGAGTGTGGAAAGAACACTTCGAAAATCTGTATAATATTGGCAGTAATGAAGAGGTGATAGTGAATGTGTGTGGGTTTGATGGTGCAAGAAGGAATAGGTTTTTGGGGATGAGGTTATTAGCAGGGAGGAAGTAATGGGTAGAAGGTGAGAAAGTTGAAGAATGGTAAATCTCCAGGTACAGATGAAATTACTGGTGAAATGATCAAAGAACGGTAGGCGAGATGGTGATTGATTGGATTTGGGAGTTGTGTAATAAAGCGTTTTATGGAGGGTATAGTTTCCGAGGATTGGAAGGAGAGCAGTAATAGTATCTTATATAAGGGTAATGGGGAACTTGTAGAAATTATAGGGGAATTAGTTTATTGAGTGTTGTAGGGTAGATATATGCTGGTAATATGGTCGAAAGAGTGCGTGAGTGACTGAACGGACTGATTGGTTGAAGACAAGGATGGTAGAGGATGTGTGATCAAATTTTTACATTGAAACAATGATTAAGAAATGAGGGAGAATGAATAAATTTGTATTTAGGTTTTAAGGATTTGCAACAGGCGTATGATAGGGTTAATAGGAAAGCTCTATAAGCAGGTGTTACTGATATATGGTGTTTGGCTTGGTAGGCTTCTGATGGATTGTGATGTATATGGCGATTATAGTGAGGTGTGTGGTAAGAATTAAATGGTGTCAAAAGTGATGGTTTAAATATTAATAGTGGAGTGAGCAGGGTTGTGTTATGTCTCCTTGGTTATTCAATTTGTATATGGAATGGATTATGAAAGAATTTAGATGATGGGGTGGCGGAAATGGTGGTTAGAATGGATGGAGATCGAGTGGAGGAGGCCCTACCTATTATATGCGGATGATTGGTTTTGTTTGACGAATCTGAAGAGAGTTTGAGAAGGATTTGGTAGAGGAGATTTGGCAGGGTGTGGTGAAAAGGAGGGGTTTGAAAGTAAACATAGATAAGAGTAAGGTTATGGTTGTGAGTGAGAACTGTCCTCAGTGTGAAGTTATGTTAGATGGTGAGCAGTTGGAACAAGTGTCTGAGTTTTTAAATATTTAGGGGAATGTGTTGGATGAGAAGGGAACGGATAATGCAGAGTGTAAGTAGGAAAGTTGTGAATGGCAGGAAGGTGGCTGGTGCAAATTAAATCCTTGGTGGAATTAAGTCTTGAGTGCGCTGGGTCTTACATGAGGGTATGTTGTTCCTGTGTTATTGTATAGTAGTGAGACTATGGTCTGGAATAAGAGGTATAGATCTGAAGTTCAATGTGTTTAGATGGACAATCTTAGGGGCATGCTAGGTGTGAGAAGAATTGATAAAATGAGGAATGAACGTATTAGAGAGTTGTGTGGTGTGAGGAAAGGGGTAAATGAAAGTATGAAGAGATGGTTTGGTCATGTGGAAAGGATGAATGATAGTCAGTTGGTTAAGCGAATGTATAGTGGCGAGTGTGTTGGGAATCGACCGGCTGGGAGCCCGAAGAAAAAGTGGATTGAGTCAGTAAACGAATGTTTGAAGGAGAGAAATGTGAGTTTGGCAGAGACGAGAATAAAGGTGCATAATAGGAGTGAATGGCTGGGTTTTGTGAGGGGGTATGGTTGTGGCCCACCTGGGCAAGGGATGAACCCTTGCACTGACGATTACCATAGTGAGGGTCCGTCGAGGTCCCGTGAAGCTCTAGGGCGGATTTTCTGTCTGTGACGAGTTCTCACTAATTAGTGGTACAGAGGGGGCGGTAAGGCTGGGCTTTCTTTTCGGCTTTTGTCATATTCTTCTACTGCTTTTCTTTTCCGATGCATGACACGCCCATACCCCCAGTCTTGGGGAAAAGAGGAAGATAAAGTGGTACAGAGGGGGCGGTAAGGCTGGGCTTTCTTTTCGGCTTTTGTTATATTCTTCTACTTGCTTTTCTTTTCCGAATGCAGAAACGCCCTCCTTGGGGAATGGTAGAGTTTTAGGATATGTATTAGTAAGAAATAATATATATATTAATATATATTATTTATATATATATATTCATATATATATATTAGTTATATATATATATATATAGTATATATATATATATATATATATATATATATATATATATTATATAAATATATATATATATATATATTATATTATATATATTATATATATATATATCATATATTATATATATAATATTATATATATATTATATATATATCACCATCATCCATCACCCACCTTCTCTCCCAAAGACTAGGGGTAAGATGCGTACAGAAACAGAAAAGTAGTAGAAGAATGTGACAAGTCGAAAAGAAAACCCAGCTTTACCGTCCCCTTTATACCTTTTAGTGAGAACTCGTCGCAGTCAGAAAATGCACTATAGAGCTTCACGGGACGGCGAAGGAACCCTCACTATGGCATTTCGTCAATGTGGGGTTCATCCCTTGCCAGGTGGGGCCACACAAACCAATACCCCTCCACAACCCCACCATTCACTCCTATTGTGCACCTTTCTTCTCGCCTCTTCTTGCCCCAAAAAAAAAAACTCACATTTCTCTCCTCCAAGCATTCCTTTACTTTTTCTTCGGTTCCCAGCCGGTCGATTCCCAGCACACTCACCACATGACCAAACCATCTAAGTTACTTTCATTTATTCTTTTATTTACCCCTTTCTTCAAACCCTGCAACTCTCAAATACGTTCATTCCTATTTTATCAATTCTTCTCAAACCTAAAACATAACCCCTAAGATTGTCCACCTACACATTGTACTTTAGATCTTATATCTCTTATTCCAAACCATAGTCTCACTACTGTATTAACACAGGTAACACATACCCTCTGTAAGAAACTAGGGCACTCAAGACTTAGTCCCTTTACAGCCACCTTCCTGCCATTCACAACTTTCCTACTACACTCTACATCATCCGTCCCCTTTTCATCCAACTATATCCTAAATATTTAAACTCAGACACTTGTTCCAGCTGCTCACCATCTAACATAACTTTCACACCGAGGACTGTCCTCGCTCACGCCATAACCTTACTCTTATCTACGTTTACTTTCAAACCCCTCCTTTTATACACCATGCCAAATCTCTCTACCAATCCTCTCAAACTCTTTTCAGATTGGCCACACAAAACCAAATCGTCCGCATATAATAGGTAGGGCACCCTCCTCTCTTTTCCATTCTCCATCATTCTAACACCATCCCCTGCCACCCCCACCTCTAATTCTTTCATAACCCCATCCATATACAAATTGAATTCAAGGAGACAACAACACAGTCACGTGCCTCACCCCGCTGTTCATATTAAACCAATCACTATCAACTCCATTTATTCTTACACACGCTTCACTATAGTCAAACATACTTTCGATTAGGGATGTACCGATAGTATCGGTATCGGCCATATTTTTGGTAACGGTATTGGTTAATATGGCCGATACTTGGTCGATACTTCTTACTTTTTGGGTGAAGAATTATGAGAAACTTTTAGATTCAATAATAAATCTAGTTTCGATATATAAAAGGTTCTAATAAGGATTTCCTTAAGCTAGGTGAAACCTCATAAGAATGACATCTCCGACGGTGAACCACTTCTAGAATGCATTTAAATAGCATAACAGAGGAGCTTGCTCGCGTGCCAAAAAAAAAAAAAAAAGTCACAGAAGTGGAAGCCGCCTTATCAGCAACCCCTGGCAACAGCACTGATAGTGACGATGGTGGCTTTTCAGCAAATAGACTAACTGAAGATGAAAAGGATTTGGATATGTTAGACTTTGATAAGTTCATGGCCGAAATTGCATTGACATCTCATTCACCTTAAAGGAACCTCCATCGAAAAAACTGAAGAGACAGTCATCAAGGGGAAAGATATTCAATTTGCAATCTGTGAAAGAGGAGATGAGGCTCTACGAAAACAAGGAGATGCTGCATACAGAAGAGAATCGTTTCATATGGTGGCATGAAAATGGGCCAAGGTTTCCATTATTATCAGTGCTTGCAAGCAAATATTTATCAGCCCTCCCTCATCAATCGAGAGCGAGCATATTTTTAGTGTAGGTGGGAATATAAATACCCCAAAAAGGAACAGGCTCTCCCCAGATACTAGTAAAAGCTTAATGTTTTTGGATCACAATTTTGAGAATTTTTGAATTTGACAATTGAATGATATCTATCTTTATCTTAAAGGAGAATATTATTATGTCATGTTTGAGTAAAAGCGTTTTTTATTTTGTCTTTTCAGCTGATTAATTGAGGTCTCTTCTTTCATTATTTTTATTCTTTATATTGTAGCTAGTTAAAGAATCTTCTTGTAAATTGTAATCATGTTAAAACATAAACAAGCTAGTAGCTAAAACTTTTGTTAATACAAATATATATATATATATATAATAAATATTGTATGTTTATATATAATATATATAGTATATCTATATATATATATATATATATATATATATATATATATATATATATATATTATATATATATATTATATAATTATATATTATTATATATATTATATATTATATATATTACCATATATATTGTATATATATATATATATATATATATATATATATATATATATATATATATATATATATATATATATATATATATATATATATATATATATATACAATACTATATATATATAATATTATATATAATATATATATATTGAAGAGAGGGAGAGTACACGCATACTCGAAATGTTGAATTACTCCCCATTTTTAATGGTGCCCTTTTCCTCTTGCGTTCATATTCCTTTAACAACACTCATCCTAGCAGGCAACATATTACTACCACCATTTATCCACATATGATATAAACACATGATTAAAGTACACACCCCTCTTCTAGATAACCACCTTACTGAACATCCTACTAACTCATATCCCTGTTGTTGTGGGGAAGAAAGAATTGCCCACATCGTACGTCCTGCGTGTGTCGTAAAAGGCGACTAAGGGACGGGGGTAGTTGGGTTGGCTGCCTACTACCATCTATCTCTTGCCAGAAATGCTAATGCAGGCCTCGGAGAAGGTGTGATCGGCGTAAACGGCAACCTTCTGTCTTTCGGCGAAATTGTAGGAATCGTATGGGTACATGGAATGTCAGAGGAATAAATGTTGAGGAGAAGAGGAGAGAGGTGATGGATGTTTAGAAGGACAAATTTGATTTTCTCGCTGTGCTGAAACAAAGATGAAAGGAAACGTGAAAATGAGTGGTGTGGTGTGAAATGTGTGTGTGCTGGTGTAGAAAAGAGAATGAGAGAGGGAGAGAAGAAGTTGCAATTTTGATGAGTGACCTGTGGTACAAAGCTATGGTAGATTTTGTGTGTGTGAGTCCTAGAATTCTAATGGTTAATTTAAGTTTGAAAGGTCAAGGTATGTTGTGGTTGTGACGTATGGTCCATCTGAGGGGAAACGTTGAAAGAGAGTACGATTTTTTGGATAATCTGAATGATGTTCTGGATGGGTTGAGTAGGAGCTTCAGATTGATAGTGTTGGGGGACCTGATGGTTGGATAGGGATCAAAAAAAGGGATGGTATAACAGGTTGGTTTTGGGGTGGCGGGAGAAAATGAGAATGGTAGGAAGGTTGTTGGTGCAATTAATGAGAGAGGTATGGTGTGTAAGTAGTACTTTCTTAAACACAAGAGTATCCATAAGTAACTAGAGTTGTGGTAGGTAGAGATGGTATCGAAGTGAATAAGTATGTTTGATTTTGTGTTTGGTGAAGAAGGAGATGTTGAAGGTATGTGTTGGATGTTAAAATCAGTGAGGGGTTTAGGATTGGGATTATATCGGATAATTATGTTGTTCTATGTAAAGTTAAGTTAGGTGGGGGCTTAAATGGAGAGGAAGGTGATACGAAAGCGAAGTAGGTTAAATTAAGAGTGAGAAGTTATAGTGAACAAGACATAGGATAGTAGTATGTAAGAGCGCTTCGTTATTATTATGTTCGGTTGAATGTGATCAGTTGATACTGTAACAAATCTGGCAAGTAGAGGAACAAGTTGTTAGTAGTGCAAAGGAAGTGTGTGGTGTGCTTAAAGTAGGAAGTAATGAATGTTAACAGTGAAGTGGTGGAATGAAGAAGTGATGAAAGCGGTTAAAGGTATAAAAAGAAGCGTGTTGAATGTACTAAAAGCCAAAGAAAGATGCTTGGATTATATAAGGAGGAAAAAAGAAATACTAAAAGGTGCATACGTAGGAGGAGAAAAGAGGTAAATGACCAGTTTGGAAGGAGGTATGACATGGGTGACGATACAAGGGAATTAGGAAGCTCTTCTGGGAAGGAAGCGCGAAAGTTAAGAATGGAGAATAAGGGGATCTGCTTAGAATAATGAAATGGGATGGTGCTTTTTGTAAAACTGAATGAAATGGATGTGAGGGGAGTGTGGAAATAACACTTCGCAAAAATCTGCACATTATTAACAGTAATGAAGAGGTGATAGTGAATGTGTGTGGGTTTGAATGTGCAAGAAGGAACAGGTATTTTGGGGATGAGGTTCATTAGTAAGGAGGAGGTAACTGGTAGAGTGGGAAAGTTGAAGAATGGTAAATCTGCAGGTATAGATGAAATTACTGGTGAAATGATCAAGAACGGGGGCGAGATGGGTGATTGTTGGATTTGGAAGTTGGTGTTAAAGCGTTTTATGGGGGGTATAGTCAAGAGATTGAGGAGAGGCGGTAAATAGTACCTTGGAATATAAGGGTAAGGGAGAAAAGGGGAAACTGTAGAAATTATATGGGAATTAGTTTATTTGAGTGTTGTAGGGAAAGTAAATGCTGGTATTTGGTCGAAAGAGTGCGTCGAGTGACTGAAGGACTGATTGGTGAAGAACAAGGTGCGTTTAGGAGTGGTAGAGGATGTGTGGATCAAATCTTTACATTGAAACAAATGATTGAGAAAATGAGGGAGAAGAAGAATAAATTGTATTTAGGTTTTATGGATTTGCAACAGGCGTATGATAGAGTAATAGGGAAGCTTTATGGCAGGTGTTAGTGATATATGGTGTGGTGGTAGGCTTCTGAATGGAAATCAAAAGTATGTATGACGATAGTGAGGCGTGTGTAAGAATAAATGGTGTCAATGTTGATTGGTTTAGGATTAATAGCGGAGTGAGACAGGGTTGTGTTATGTTTCCTTGGTTATTCAATTTTGTATATGGATGGGGTTATGAAAAGAATTAGGAGGTGGGAATGGCAGGAAATGGTGTTAGAATGATGGAGAATGGAGATGAGTGGAGGGTGCCCTACCTATTATATGCGGATGATTTGGTTCTGTGTGGCGAATCTGAAGAGAGTTTGAGAGGATTGGTAGAGAGATTTGGCAGGGTGTGTAAAAGGAGGGGCTTGAAAGTTAACGTGGATAAGAGTAAGGTTATGGTTGTGAGTGAGGACAGTATGATTTTTAGACTTTGATTTTGAACCAGTTAATACACAGTATTTATATCTTACTTTTAATAGGGACCTATTCATGATCCCTAACCTCTGTCGTTAAACCTTTTTCACATTAAAGTTGTTTTATACAATAGTCTTTTCGTTATTCCTAAGTCTTTATTTTCTTCATTATTATTATTATTATTTACTATTCATTAATTCTATTAAATTATTAAATGTGTCATAATCTACCTGAACTACCATAAAGAAAAATAAGAGTGTGTTAAAAGAGGATAAAAGATATCTTATAGAACTGGCGTCATTGATGAATTCTTCACCCCTGAGGTTACGCGGTTACCCGCTCTAATCCTCAGGTCCTGAACAAATACCCTTCGTTTCCACGAAAGCTTAATGCTTGGCTGCTGTCTGACGTCCTCCTCTAGTACAATTTTGTTCATCATCCATCAGAAACAAGAGTTAACTCATTGAAGGTAGTTGTACATTTTATTGTTCATTTATTAATTTTTCTCATATTAATTATTTTCTTCAAATATATATATTGAGGGGAATAACGCAATTCCGTGAACGTTACTTCCCCTTACACCTCAGTGTGAAGTTATGTTAGATGGTGAGCAGTTGGAACAAGTGTCTGAGTTTAAATATTTAGGGTATGTGTTGGATGAGAAGGGAACGGATGATGCAGAGTGTAGTAGGAAAGTTGTGAATGGCAGGAAGGTGGCTGGTGCAATTAAATCGTTGGTAAATGTAAAGGGACTAACGTTTGAGTGTGCTAAGTAATTACAATGAGGGTATGTTGTTACCTCGTGGCTTTATTGTATAGTAAAGTGAGACTTGGTTCTGGATAAGAAGTATAGATCTAAAGTTCAATGTGTTCAGATGGACAATCTAAGGGGTGTCTTAGGTGTAAGAAGAATTTATAAAATGAGGAATGAACGTATTAGAGAGTTGTGTGGTGTGAAGAAAGGGATAAATGAAAGTATGTTGAGATGGTTTGGTTCATATGGAGGATAATGATAGTCGTTGGTTTAAAGCGGATGTATAGTGGCGAGTGTGTTGGGAACCGACCGAAGAGACCGAATAAAAGTGGATTGAGTCAGTAAACCAATGTTTGAAGGAGAGAATGTGAGTTTGGTAGAGGCGAGAAGAAGGTGTATAACAGGAGTGAATGGGGGGGATTGTGAGGGGGTATGGTTGTGGCCCACCTGGGCCCCAAGGGATGAACCCTTACATTGACGTTCTACCATAGTGAGGGTCCATCGCTGTCCCATGAAGCTTTATGGTGGATTTTCTGACTGGGACGAGTTCTCACTAATGGGCGGTAAGGCTGGGTTTTCCTTTCGACTTTTGTCATGTTCTTCTACTAGCTTGTTTCTTTCGATGCTCGTACAACGCACCTTACTTCGCCATTCTTGGAAAATAGAACAGTAGATAAAGAAGAGAAGAATTATATATATATATATATA
>JABUQX010046853.1:0-18399 GCA_015478945.1 Trachelipus rathkii
ATGTATTTTAATAAATTACATTGACGCTTTGATAATAACAGCGATATAGACTGAAAATTGGAAAAGCTATTTGAAACAGAATGTTTACAGAGTTTTTTGAGAGGGTCATAATTAATTAGGCCAGTCTTTTTACACAGATCAATATAGTGAAATGGTTCTTTTTTAATATGTTTTGGTGTGATAAATTTAACTTCTACGCTTTTAATATTATTACGTCGTAAATGAATGGAAGTGGAAAGTTAATTTGAAGAGTAACTACAATTCAACAATTATAAATGCTTTAATAATATATCTATATATTATATATTTTAATTATTATTATATATCGGTTATCATTATATACTATAAGATGACTTACATATGCATTAATATACATTTATCCAATATACTGATAATAATAGGATAATAGGTAATAAATCAAAGAATGAAATAAGATCACAAAAATGACGTATGAGTAAAGTAAGAATGAATGGAAGGAATAATCGGATAAGTCTATAATTCTTTCTCCTGTTAATCTATTATTCTTTATCAATCTTCATATATTATCTTCTCTTCTCTTCTCTCTCAAGAAGCTCTTGTTCTTTTCTATTCTAGTATCATTAATATATATTATTATAATAATATTTTATGATAACTATTATATTGTAGATTGGATTAGTGTGTTATTGTATATATTAAATTATTTACTAATTAATATTAACTTGTTATATAATTATTTTACACTGATATTATTTTATACTGTTATCTTTTCATAAAACTATTAGAAAATATAGATTTGTATAATATATATTTATCACTTGATAATATTTTTTACATATTGGCATATACATTGTTTATATATTTATTATATATTATGATTAATTATATATAATATATAGTACTTTTTATAAAATATTATTTTATATATAATATATTATATATATTAACATCTATTAATATAGTATTATTAGTATTTCTCTATTTATATATATATATATATATACTTATAATATTTATATATATGTATAGGTATATATTATATATATATTTATTATTATTATATCTGATATTCTTTATTATTTCTTTACAATATATATATTAACTTTATTAAGAAATTATGGTCTAATATATATATATATATATATATTATCATATTTAAATATATATTTTTATATATATATATATAATATATATATATTTATATATATATATATTATAATATATTATATATATTATATAATATATATTTAATATATACCTATATATAGTATATATACTATATTATATATTATTTATACTCTATACTGTATATATACCTAATATATATTATCTATTCTTATACTATCATTGTTTATTACTATATATATATATAAATAGTATATATTATACATGAGTAGAAATATTACTATACTATACTATCCTATACTATTTATATAGTATATATATATATTATTATATATATTATATAATATATTTTAATAATATAGTATATTATACTTATATTATTTATATATATATTATACCTTTATCCTATATATATTTATATATAATATCGCTATACTATAATATACTATATATTAGTATCATCATTTAATAACTATCATGATATTTATATTATTATATATATACCTTACTATATTATATTATTTCTACTATTACTATATTATCCCGCTACGTTACCTTAGGTACTTACGCTACCCTACCTATATATACTTTATAGTATAGTTCTTTATATCTTCTATATACTACTATATACTAATTTATATATATATATATATCATATATAGTATATATTATTATACTAGTATATATATATATATCTAATAGTATACTATTCTCATATCTAGGTACTATCAATTCCTACTATATTATTATATTTATTATATAATATACTATTATCCTTATATATATATACTATATTATTATATATTAATATATAGCGCTCACCATCGTACTACGCTCACCCGCCGCGCCTATTCACTACTCCTATAATCATCTAACAGCTACTGGTAACCACATCAATCTGGCACTAGGATCCACCTATACCGCCCACTACAGTGATCCATATAATAATCCCATCTAATAATCTCTGCCGGCAATTTATTTAATTTCAATAATATAATATATTTATAATAATCCATATTTCCCCACTAATAATATAATGGCTATCAATTCATAATATCATAATAGCTACAACTACATAGATAACCAACAGCAGCAGCTCCCAACAGAATACCAGACAGAAGAAGACGAAGAAGAAGAATGAAGAGCGAAAAGAAGATTAAGAGCTAGAGATGTGACGAGGTGAAAACTAGGAAGGAGGCGAAGAAGAGAAGTATTAGAAGAAGAAAAAGCACAGAAGACGAGAAGGAATCGATGAAAAAGAAAAAGAAAAAGAAAAAGAAAAAGAAAAAGAAAAAGAAAAAGAAAAAGAAAAAGAAAAAGAAAAAGAAAAAGAAAAAGAAAAAGACAAAAACATGATACTCAAAAGACATTAAGAAAGAAAATTATAAAGTTTACAAATGAAAAAGAAAAAGAAGAAGAAGCAAGTAAGAGAAGAGAGAAGAAGAAGAAGAAGAAGACAGAAGAAGAAGAAGATTTAGAGAAGAGAAGAAAGAATTGAAGAAGAAGAGGAGAAGAAGAAGAGAGAGAAGAAGAAGAGAAATTCATTATTATTATTATATTATTATTATTATTATTTATTATTATGCTTGTTATTATTCATTCTTATTTGTTATCATCACGTGTTATTGTTATTATTATTATTATTATTATTATTATTATTATTATTATTATTATTATTATTATTATTATTATTATTATTATTATTATTATTATTATTATTAAAATAAGAAACAAATGTTACTTGAATTTTAAATATAGCTTTAAAATGAATTTTACTTCAACGATTTCGAAAATATTTTGATTACAAAGAAAATATGAGTTTAATTAAAATCAAAAATTTTATTTAAAAACATCATATTTTAATAATTTATATTTTATTTCATTTAATATATTCGATTTAGAAAAAAAGGATAAATGGTTTCTCTCAAAAACCTTTTTACATTATATAAAATTACACTGCATACACTCACACACTCACACACCAAAAAGCATTCCTTAATCAACAGGCAACAACACACACAGACAACACACACACACAATTATATTATTATATAATATTATATATATATATAACTATACTATATTTAATATTTATATATTATTATGTATATATAGTATATAATTATATATATATATTGTATATATTATATATATATATATATTTATTAATATTATTATATATACTATAATTATAGTTATTAAATATATACTATTATATATATATATTTATCTACTATATTTCTATAAATATATATATTATAGTATAATAATATTATATTATCTATATCTATTTATATATAATATATATATAACTATACTATACTATATATTAAATTTTTTTTTAAAGGTTAGATCTTATATATATACTATTTTATATATTAGGTTATTATATATATTATTTATATGTATTTTATATATTTATTTATATTATATATATATTAAATTATATATATATATATTATATACTTATATATTATAATTATATTATATATATTATATATATATACTATACTATATATATATTTTATAATACTTATATCTATATATATAATATTATATATACTACTCTAGCCCGATATATCCGGACTTTTTCCGAAATTCGTCCCATGTTTTTTTCGTTTTAATTTTTTTGCCCTTGATACTCCGCTCGAACAGTTAGGCCATTCCCGTCTATTCCGTGTGGTTTGGCGAGCTCCCAGCTGATCGTCATTTGGCACAATCTCGAGCGGTGATTGCAAATAGAATGAAGAAGTGTGTTTTATACTTTATTTCTTTTTTAATATCTTACGAGTTTTTTTAGCGACCTGTTAATAAATACAGTTTTATTTGTGTAAGTGACCATCGGGTCGTAAAGAAAGTGCAGTGGATTATAAAGAATAAAAATAAATACAGAATATAAAAACGTTGAGAAATGTATTTGGCATGAGTTGTGCGATATGATCTTTTCGAGTTAAATTATTTCTTTGTTTAGACTGATAGGACTAAGGGTGTTTTCTGGGCTGGGACCGGATTAAACTTATTTTTTTTATTTATGGGAAGGAATTCGTTTTGACTCATTCTCAACCCTAGCCACACCTCCCTTGATGCTAGTTTTAATGAAGAATGTTTCTCCAGTTCTATTGTTTATTATCTGGATATTGATATTATTCTTATTTACGTCGTCTGCTTCTCTCGTCGCCGCCCTCCTTCGTCTTCTTTTCTCCTCCGCTCTTGTCTCCCCCGGCCGCCTCC
This sequence comes from Trachelipus rathkii, assembly GCA_015478945.1. Taxonomy (NCBI): domain Eukaryota; kingdom Metazoa; phylum Arthropoda; class Malacostraca; order Isopoda; family Trachelipodidae; genus Trachelipus; species Trachelipus rathkii. The sequence continues at coordinate 4,336 of JABUQX010046853.1, forward strand.
TCCCGGCCCCTCCCTGCTCCTTCTGCCCCCGCCTCTGCTTCCCCGCTCTTCTTCCCCTTGGCCCCCCGCCCCCGGCCCCGTCCTCTCTTGCCCTCTGTCTCGTTCCCTTGCTTCTCTCGTCCTCCTTTACCTGTCTCCTTCCGCGCTCCGGCCCCCGCGCCTCCCGCCCCCCGCTTTCGCCCCTTTTTGCCCCATAAACATTAAAACTCATACAGTGAGACAAACACAACCACAACAACAAAACATTCACCTCTCCCCTCTCCCTCCTGTTCCTTCTTCCCCGTCTTTCACTCCCCTCCCGCCCTTTCTCTTTCCGCACTTTCTCCCTTTTCCCCTTCCTGTTTTCTCTTATCTTTCTCTGCCCTTCCCTCTCTCTCTCTTTCTGTCCCCTTCTGTCTTTCCTCCTCTTTCCCCACTTCCTTCCCTTCCCTCTGGCGCGCTCTGGCCTCGGCGCGAGCTCCTCTCGTCTCTCCCCTTCCTTCGTTTTCCTTTCTTCTTCTCGCCTCCTCTCTTCCGCCCTCTTCTCTCTGTTGCCCGCCGCTCTTCCTTCCCGCCGGCTTGCCCCTCCCGCCCTCCTCTTCTCTGTCCACTCTGCTATGCTGCTCTGCCGCCTTTCTTTTGCCCTCCCTCCTCTCTCCCTTCTCTTCCTTCCCCCCCTCTCCCTTCCTTCCTCCTTCTCCCTCCTCCTCTCCTCTCTTTCTTCTCCCTTTTCTCCTCCTTCCTTCCTCCCTCTTCCTCCTCCCTCTTCTCTTCCTCCTCCCTCCTTCCTCTCCCTTCTTCCTCCCTTCCTTCCCTTCCTCCTTCTCCCCTTCCTTCCCCTCTCCTCCTCCTCCTCTCTTTCCTCCTCCTCCCTCACTCTTCACTCCTCCTTCCGCTACTCCCTCTCCTCCTCCTCCTCTTCCTCCTCCTCTCCTTCTGCCGCCTCATTCCACTTTCTACCTGCACGCTCCTCCTCTCCCTCTCTCCCTGCGCGTCTTCTCCTGGCGTACCTCAGTTCGACAGGACCTGAACCATTCTTTCTATTCTCTCAGCACTTTCTCTTCTTCCTTCTCTTCTCTCCTCCTCTTCTTCTCTACATTTATCTCTCTCTTTCACCTTACTTATCTCTCCTCTATCTCTTCTATTCATTCCTCCCATCATCCTCTATTCATTCTCTCGCGGCAGTACCATTCAACAGCGCGTACCCTAATCTGGCCAATTATCCCATTAGGGTAGATTACGAGGGATATATTATAGCTAATTGAGCTAATACTACCATTCAATCATTTATTTATGCCTCGTGTATAATATTCCGAAACATCTATAACATTATGTTTTAAGACCCAATAACAAGAAACGCCAATTCTCACAAAATCAATATACGCATTTTTCCCATAACCCTTTAACCAAAAATTTAATTGACCCAAATAAAAACTAATAAAAAACTATTACACTTTGATTTAAAATAACATTATTTTACATCTAATTTGCAAGCGCCTTTAAATATTTATCCTTATACACTATTACTAAATATTGTGCACTCAATTCATTTATATTTGCTAACTTATCTATTATGGTAATTTTAATAATTATTCTAGCATACAGTATTGTCACTCTCAATATATATAATAATATTAATAATCTAAAGTTTATTTACTATAATCATATGATTTAACTCAAGAATTATTATTACAGGAATGAATAATAATAAAATAGATACAGTAATGATAATAATAATAATAATAGATAATAAGTATAATAAGAAATGCGAAAGAGTGCTTAAGTTATCTCTCCAAGTGCTTTCTGCAAAAAGTTTTTCTGAGCTGCATCCTGGCTTGGAAACTGTTTCCTCACTGTCTGAGTGTGAAGTTCAGAAAGTGCAGCGAATAACATTTTAATTAGTGTCAAGAGGAAGAAAGGAGTTTATAACTTTGAAACCTTCTTGAATAAAAGATTAAGAGGTAAAAGATGTTACAGTTCCCTTCCTTCAGACACCCCTTTACCTACTCAAGTGCCAATTTTTCTTAGATCGGCCCTGCGCGGCAATTCCCAAAGACACTCATCTCTATACATCTTGCTTAACAAACCGATTATCACCCATCCTTTCCACAGACCAAACCATCTTAATATACTATCATTTATTCTCCGCATTTATCTTCACACCGAACAATAGAGTTCCAAACACTCCATTCCTCATTTTAATAATCAGATTCGTTCCTCACATCTAATCACATCCGATAAGGTTAGTCCATCTCAACAGACTGCACCTTAGATCTTATACTTCGCCACTATTCCTATCATATTGTCTATCAGCCAATGACCCGCAGAATTATTAAAAAAATTATTACTAAATTATTTCTATTTTCCTTTATTCCATCCTTTTTCCTTTTTATTATTTTAATTATATGCAATCTATTCATTCCTGGCGAGTGAATGAGGAACTCGTTTAAATAAATATAAATGTATATATATATATATATATACTAACATTCATAACAAGATGAGTATATGTATATAATGTACATATAAATATATATATACTGAATATAAATATATACAAATAGTTATTTTATTTTTTAGTCAAATATTTAATAAATTACTCACTAGAGTCATCTACATTTGGATTAATCTTTGATTTCACTTATATGCAAAATTACCTCTATCTTTGTTTTTTTTTATGCTTTCTTTTTATAATACTGAATTTAGTAATATTTATAAGTAGCAAACAGAATTAAATTGCCAAAAATAAAAACCTTTATATACCCACTCTCCACCATCTATGATATACCTAGTACTAATATCATAAATATATTACTATATAAATCCATTATATTTATTATCACATACACAAATTTCCTTTATTTAATTTTATGTATAAACAACATATATAATATGAATTATATATATTAAATAATATATATATATAATATATTTATAATATTAATATATATATATATATATATATAATAATATAATATAATATAATATAGATATATAGATTATATATAATTAATATATTATATATATATAATATATAATAGTATAATATATAATATATTATATATTAATATATATATATATATTATTTATTATTTAATTTAAATATTTATATATTTAATAATTATTATATATATAAATACCTATTATATATATATATACTAAATAAGGTTTTATACAAAAAAACAGTATATTATTAATTTTATTTATATAAAATTTTATTAATGTTACTTATTATATATGGAATAATAATATAGATACATTAAAACCTAATACCCAAGACATATTATGACTAATCACAGCCATCATTTAGATTTATATTTATATAATATATTAATAATAATAAATACTATAGATAAAGTTATTCAGACTCTTCGATATATATATATATAATCTACTTATTGAATGAATGAATAATAATGTAACAATAAATTATAATATATATAAAATTTTAGTCTAATATAATATAATCTTATATATATATTATTAGCTAGGAAATGATTATAAGAGTAGAGTATTATAATTATAATATATATCTATAACAATAATATATATATATTATGTATTACATTAGATTATAAATATAACTTCTATATTCTTCACTACACCGTATATAGAAGATGCATTATTGAGCATAATTATTAGCTATATAATATATATATATATATAATATATTTTATTTATATATATATACATATATAAGTATATATATAATATAAGCTTATATGTTATAATTGCCTAATATAAATACTACCATATATACTATATTAGAGTTATATTTAATTTCACATATAAAAATTATATTTATTATCCTATTTTTATATAAATAATATATAATAACGTAAATAATAAGCATAAGTATATACTATCTAAGCATATTATATATATACCTCTTGTCGGGAATCTCGTATCCAATGTTCTCACTCTACCTACACCGGGACCGATGAATTATACATTTGGACAATCTGAGATCATATACGATATGTCATTAAATACAATCTATTATTAGTCATTACTACAAATATGTGCCACGAAGAGTGTCCTATATTCTACCGCATTCTTAGAAAATGTGGAAAGTCTTCCCCATAGTGAAATGTGCTATACTATATCTCTATATGATTTATCATCTTATAGTGTCCGTGTGGTATCTGCGTTTGAAGAGTGTATAAGCCGTAACCAGAACAGTGGGGTATAGTGGAGTGTATTCGTAGCCCTGTTGCTCAGGAGATTTGTTTGCAATAAATAAGAGCGGTAGAAGAAGAGAAGAGAGTAGAACAGAGAGCTTACGAAGCAGTAGAGGATTGAGGGAGAGAGAGAGAGAGAGTAGAGAGAGAGGACAAGTAGAGTGAGTGGAATAGAGAAGTGATGGAGAGGGTATTTTTAAGTATATTACGGAGTTTTAATAGTAAATTTGTGGTGCTCTATCAGTTCCAGTAGATGAGTGTCCAGTAGCGACGATATGTTTATATCTAAATAGTTTAGTTCACTATTTCACGTTATAGTGTGAGTTGTGAGTTGATGTGAGTAGTTCACTTTATTTGTAATTGATTATCTATTATGATATGATCTATTATATTTTATTGAGTTTGGTACGTTTATTTAGGATTAGAATTCTTAATATGATTTTTGAATTTTTTTTCAGTCAAGTAATTGGGTGCCAAATGATTGGTATGTAGACAGCGTCAGCATTAGGTTATTGAATAGCGTTATTATTGAGTATACAGTTGATTATTATGGGTGATTTTTTGAATTTCTCTGTGCCAGCGCCATGTTTTGTCAGACAATGTTTCAGCTTGTTTTGTATTTTGTCCGAGATGAATGATATTCGTGCATGTATAGATGGAGGGGAACTTGGTGAGGTGAGAAATGGAGGGCAGTACGCGAGTGGTTAGGCCGAGGAAGAGAGGAGGAGAGAGAGAGATGATTTCGTACCCAGATTTGACTTAATTGCGCTCGTAGACTTAGCTTCCATAATGTCACTTTTTTGTAATTTCATCACTCATATCAGTGTATTGGCTATGAGCACCTCTCAAATAGCAACTACTTAACAGTACGAGTGATTTGCGAGTAGACACAAAGTATCGAGGACAGAGCTACGTGATGCATAGTCAGTACATTACATAAAGATCATAGTCATACATACTATGAACATACAATACATACATACACATTCAGACTATACATACATAGCATGCGGAAGGCGAACATCTCTGTTTCAGTTTAGCCATGCTTGAGTTGGTTGATGTTTGCTTGTGTTTAGTTTCTGTTGTTAGTGTTATGGTAATGTCATCTCATAGTTGTTATGTGTTGGTCTGTTTTTATTTGATGTGGATTCTGTTGGTTAGTTGAATTAGTGTGGGGAACAGTAGCACCTTGGGGTACTCCTTTTTTTGATGTTACTCCTTCTGGATTTGGTATGTTTGTTTGTATTCTGTGCTGTTCTTACCTGATAGAAATTGGAAACCATTCCTTTAGATATGGGGATGTTAGATTTGTTATTTTGTGGATCAAGATCGAATGCTTTGTTGATATCGTTGCTGTGTGGATTGCTATGATAATTGTTTGTGAGTGGGTTTGAGTTTAAGCCGTTGATTGTGGGTTGATGATGTTATGTTGCGGTTTAGTTTGAATGGTTTGTTCTGAATCCATGTTTGGAATTTGTTTTTGACTGATTATGTGGAGTTATTTTCTTTGGTATGGTTTTATCTAGTAGCTTGCATAGTGATGGTAGTACAGATATGAGGCGATATGATGAAGGGTCACGAGGGGTCTTTTTCCTCGTTTTAAGTTCTGCGGTATTAATGATAGCTTTTTCCGATTTAGAAGGAATGAAATTTAGGCTGATGAGAACTGTTAATATTTGTGCAATTGAGTTAAGCTGTGTTCCCTAGGTGGTTGAGGTTGTTGTTTGAAATGTTGTTTGGGGCCAGTTGCAGGGGAGTTTTTAAGTGTCTTTGTTATGCTTTTTAGTCCAGTTGTGGAGTACATGGGAGGTTTGAGGGTAGAGAGTTGAAGGGTTAATGGTGAAAGTGAAGTACGAGAGATGTTTGCGTGTTGTTTGTTGGAGTGGGGATTTTGTGAATGTTTGTTTTTTGATGGATTCATGATTGTGTGTTTGTTGGGTGGTTGGTTTTCAGTGTATTTACTGTTTTCCTCATTCTGTTGTTGTTTTCGTTCTCTAGGTTTTTTGTTAGATGGGTTTAAAAATTATTTGAAGGATGTGTTTTGATTAGGTTTGTAATTTGTGTGCTTGAATTGGTGATTTGTGTTTTAATCTGTAGAATTTGCTGTGCTGATTTTATGAGTAGGTTTCGTTGTTTAATAAGTTTGAGATTTCTTGTGCGAGTATAGGTTTGAATTTTTTTTATGTATCCCCAAGGTATATTTAGATTTGCGACTTTTTGAATTATTAAAGTGAGGTTTTGGAAGGCTGTGTTTAGTGTTATGGTGTTTGAGATTGTTATTGGTTGTGTAATATTTTCTATGTATTCTTAGAATTTTGACCAATCTGCTTTTGTTGTAGCTTGTGTAGGTTTTTCTGAAAGTGTGGTTGGTTTTGTTGGTAGATTTGTATTTTATGTTTATGGTGAGGTAGTCAGAGTTTAGGTCGGTTTGTGTTGACCATTGAAGTTTTGTGTGAAGATTTGGGAACATAGTGTTAGATCTGGGGATGTATTTGATTGGTTTGTTTGTGGTGGAACTCTAGTGTGAAAGCTTATATTGTTGAGGATGTTTAGATGACCTAGATTTGAAATTAAGTAAATTCCTCTTTGGTCTGCGCTTTTGGCTTTTTACCATGTTGGATTATGTGCGTTGAAATCACCTCCTATTATGAGGTTTGGGAGGTTTGAGAAAGGAGTGAGATTTGGTGTGTAGTTTTTGAGGCAGTGTGGTGAAGTGTGATGGGGGATGTAAAGTTTATTATGCTATGGCATTTTGTTAATCATTATAGTGATGGATTAAATTTTGGTGGTGTTGTCGTTTAGTGATGTTGTTGAGATTGTGGAGGAATTCGTGTATGATACTGAGTTATGAATAAAGGTTAATAATGTGTGATTTTTTTAATTTTGTGGTGTGTAAATGGAGTAATATCCATAAAATTTGTGTTTTCGGTGGTTTTCTGAGATTTGCGCATCTTAAATTAGAACTATGTGGATATTGCTTTGTTTTAGAAAAAAATTCTAGATAAATCCAAACCCGTGAGGTATGAGAGTTTAGATTATGTCTTTAAATGCAAGCCTGGCTAAATCCAGATATGTTGGTCTTCTCACACACACAGATGCTTTATAAACTGAGACAATTAGGTTCAAACGCACGTACGTACGGGAAGTTATAGAGAGCTACCATCTTGCTGGCTTAATAAAAGTTGTTCGCGGAAGGAATTGCATTAATTTTCTAGGCTTTTTAAAACTAATATGGTCATGGGCTTTAAATAGCCCAATCCAGATATGCTGTCTCCTCTTGCTATAAGAAACACAGAATGAACCAAAATAATAGCATAAATTCTAAACCTCGTCTGTGGCGCAGAAGTAAAGAGAGTTAGGAGTAAGCTTCTGTTAATTATAGAGTTTTTTTTCAAGAAAAATCTCCATTGATATTTTAAACATTTTAGGACCTAATTATGGTCCATCGAACATAAACGGTCCCACTCAAGATATTTTGCGATCTCTATTCAGGACTGTTTTCAGAAAAAAAAAATTCTAAAAAATTCCCAAACAACGTAGGTATCCAAGTTTACACAGAATTAATCATGTTTCATTATACAGATTTTTACCGAATTTTTATTTCGCCAAATCTTAACTGTTGAAACGCCGGGTTAAATTATGTCTTTATATGAGCACGGGCCTAATTTAGAGATATACTTGGCTCTCTTTAGGACTCTAACCTTAATGGTCCAGAGGAATACACTCGTCTTATATTTAGGGCCGGACTTGTGTTTCATAGAAAAAAAAATTCTAATAAATTCCCAAACCACGTAGGTATCATAAGTTACAGCCACGATTAGAATCATGTTCCTTTATGTACAAGATTTTTTCCTCAATTGCTTAACTTTAAACGCCTATGAATGAATAGTCCTTTAAATATGAGCCCCTACAATTCAGGAATGATTTGGCATCCCTTACATGGGATACATAAAAACAAAAGTAAAATTAAATTTCCAACCACGTAACGTACCAAGTTATAAAGAGCTATCTTGCTGCTTTTAATAAAATCTTTCGAGGAATTTGGCCGATTATTTTTTAACTTTTTAACGATCTAATATTCGTCTATGTTTTTAAACAGCCACATCCAGATATGCTGTCCCTCTTGCTTAGGAAATACTTTAAAAAAAATATAAAATAAATCAAACCCCCGTAGGTGCAAAGGTAAAGAGTTAAAATAAAGCTTAAGATATCGCAATTTTTCATAAAAAAAAAAAAAAAACACTCCATTATTTTTAAAACATTTTTTCGACCTAATTTAAGGCGCATAAAATAAAACGGCCCACATCAAAATGTTAACTTTCTTATTCAGGACTTGCTTATGAAATAAAATTCTAATAAATTCCCAAACTCCGTAGGTATTAAGTTACAAGACTTACAATCTTGTTCCTTAATTCAAATTTTCCGAATTTTTTTTCTCAATTCTTAACTTTAAAACGACTTAAATTGTCTTAAATGAAGCCGCGCCCTGCATCCAGAATTGTTGGGCCTCTCTTACTGGGAGATGCTTTAATAAAGAAAAGTAAATTAAATTCCAAACCACGTACGTACCACGAAAGTTATAAGAGCTACAATCTTTCTGCTTTACATAAATTTAACCGAAAGCAATTGCATAATTTTTACTTTTTTAACGATCTAATATTGGTCTATATTTTTAAACAGCCACATCCAGATATTCTGTCTTTCTTGCTTAGGATGTTTTGATGAAGTCATAAAAAAACTGCGAAACCCGTAGGTGCAAAGGTAAAAGGGTTAAAATAAAAGCTTCTTTAATAAATTTTCCAAAAAAAAACTACATTATTTTAAAACATTTTAGCGACCTAACTTAAGGTGCATAAAATGAACGGCTCACATCAAGATATAGTTGGCTCTCTTTTTTAGGACGTGTTATATGAATAAAATTCTAAATAAGTTACCAAACAGTCGTATGTACAAAGTACAAAATTTAACAAATCTTGTTCTATATTAATTTACCGAATTTTTTCTCAATTCTGATGTGGGACGAAAAAATATTTCCACTAAATGATTTTCTTCTATATATTCTGATTGTTGGCTCTCTACAAGTGAGATTCTTTATAAACAACAGTAAAAAAATTAAATTCCAAACCACGTACGTACCACGTTATAAGAGCTACATCTTGCTGCTTTAATAAAAATTTTCGAAAAGAATTGCATTATTTTTTAACTTTTTAACAGATCCATTAGATGATGATTCCGTAAACGGGCCATATCCTGATATGCGTTCTCTTGCTTAGGAAATGCTTTATAAAAAACAGATATAAAAATAAATTCCTAAACCTCGTTGATGCAAAGGTAAAGTAGTTAAGATAAAGTCCTTAATTAATTTTCCAGAAAAAAACTCCATTATTTTTTAAACATTTTAGCGACCTAATTATGGTCTATAAAATAAAACGGCCCACATCATGATATGATCTCCCATGTAAGAGAGCCAACATATCTGAATGTAGGCCGGCTCATTTTAAAGACATAATTTAAGGCGTTTAAAAGTTAAGAATTGAGAAAAAATTTCGGAAATTTGAATAAAGGAACATGATTGTAATTCTTGTAACTTGATACCTACGGGGTTTGGGAATTTATTTAGAATTTTTTTTTCTGAAAACAAGTCCTGAATAAGAGAGCCAACATATCTAGATGTGGGCCGTTTCGTTTTGTGGACCATAATTAGGTCGCTAAAATGTTTTAAAAATAATGGAGATTTTTTTTTTTGAAAATTCAATTAAAGAAGATTTATTTTAACTCTTTAATTTGCACCAACGGGGTTTGGGAATTTATTTATATTTGTTTTTTTAAAGCATTTCCTAAGCAAGAGAGAAAGCATATCTGGATGTGGGCCGTTTAAAAACATAGACCAATATTAGATCGTTAAAAAGTTAAAAAATAATGCAATTCTTTCGAAAATTTTTATTAAAGCAGCAAGATTGTAGCTCTTATAACTTGGTACGTACGTGGTTTGGGAATTTAATTTTACTTTTGATAGAACAAGATTGTAACTTTTGTAACTTTGTACCTACGGTGTTTGGTAACTTATTTAGAATTTTATTTCATATAACACGTCATAAATAAGAGAGCCAACATATCTTGATGTGAGCCGTTTCATTTTATGCACCTTAATTAGGTCGCTAAAATGTTTTAAAAATAATGTAGTTTTTTTTTTTGGAAAATTTGATTAAAGAAGCTTTATTTTAACTCTTTTACCTTTGCACCTACGGGGTTTGGGAATTTATTTATATTTGTATTTTATAAAACATTTCCTAAGCAAGAAAGACAGCATATCTGGATGTGGGCCGTTTAAAAACATAGACCAATATTAGATCGTTAAAAAGTTAAAAAATAATGCATTTCTTTCGGAAAATTTTATTAAAGCAGCAAGATTGTAGCTCTTAAAACTTGGTACGTACGTGGTTTGGGAATTTAATTTTACTTTTGTTTTATAAAGCATCTCCCATGTAAGAGAGCCAACATATCTGAATGTAGGCCGGCTCATTTTAAAGACATAATTTAAGTCTTTTAAATGTGGAATTGAAGAAAAAATTCGATTCGTCTCTAAAATTTTCAATTAAAGGAAACATGGGCTTGTAACGGTAATTAATACTACGGGGTTTGGGATTATTTAGAAATTTTTTTTTTTTCTAAAAACCCCCTTTGTTGAGAACATATCTTTATGTGGGCCGTTTTATTTTATGGACCATAATTAGGTCGCTAAAATGTTTTAAAAATAATGGAGATTTTTATTTGAAAATTCAATTAAAGAAGATTTATTTTTAACTCTTTTACCTTTGCACCAACGGGGTTTGGGAATTTATTTATATTTGTTTTTTATAAAGCATTTCCAAAGCAAGAAAAAGAAAGCATTTCTGGATGTGGGTCTTTAATAACAACATGACCAATTTTTTAAAAAAGAAAAAAAAACTCCTTTTTTTTTAAAAAAACTTTTTTGAGTACTAATGCAATTTTTGAAAAATTTTATTAAGCACCAAGATTCTAGCTCTTAAAAACTTGGTACGTACCTGGTTTGGGAATTTAATTTTACTTGTGTTTTATAGCAACTCCCATGTAAGAGAGCCAACATATTTTGATGTAGGCCGGCTCATTTTAAAGACATTTAAGTCGTTTAATAAGTTTAAGAATTGAGAAAAAAAAATTCGGAAAAATTGAATAAAAGGAACCAGATTGTAATTCTTCTAACTGAATAACTACGGGGGTTTGGGAATTTATTTAGAATTTTTGATTTCCATAAGCAAGTCCTTATAGAAGTACATATCTTATTTTGGGCCGTGTAAGGGTTTGGGTATGTTTACAATCCTTTTGTTTTTAACCCTCCATATGGGATGTTTTTTTATTTTTTTTTTTTGAAAAATTGGATTAAAGAAGCTTTTATTTTTAACTCTTTTACTTTGCACTTACGGGGTTTTGGAATTATTTATAATTTGTTTTTTTAAATAAAGTATTTCCAGCAAGAGAGACAACATATGTCTGGATGTGTGCGTTAAAAACATTGACAATTTCAGTCGTTAAAAAGTAAAAATAATGCAATTCTTTCGAAAATTTTTATTACAAGCAGAAGATTGTAGCTCTTATAATTGGTACGTACGTGGTTTGGAATTTATTTTATACTTTTGGTTTTTAGCATCTCCCATGTAAGAGAGCAACATATCTGAATGTAGGCCGGCTCAATTTTAAAGACAATAATTTAAGGCGTTTAAAAGTTAAAAATGAGAAAAAAATTCGGAAATTTGAAAAAAGGAACATGATTGGTAATTCTCTCACACTTAAAAAATAAATGAAAGAAATTTATTAGAATTTTTTTTTCTGAAAGCATTCTGAATAAGAGAGCCAACATATCTTGATGGGCCGTTTTATTTTATGGACATAATTAGGTCGCTAAAAATTTTTTTAAAATAATGGAGATTTTTTTTTAAAAATTCAATTAAAGAAGCTTTATTTAAACCTTTTTTACTTGCAGCAACGGGATTTGGCGGAATTATTTATATAGTAAAGTGGGTTTTTATGTTTAATGTATGTAAAAATGCGATTTCTAAGGTCAAGAGAGACGGCATATCTGGATGTGGGCCGATTAAAAACATAGACCAAAAGTTTAGATCGGTTAAAAAAGTTTAAAAGAAATAATGCAATTCTTTCGGATGAACATTTTATTAAAGCAGCAAGCACAAATCTGTAGCGCCTTAAATCGGTACGTAACGTCGTCATAATGGGAATTGTTAAATTTTACTTTGATGTTTTGATAAAAGCATCTCACTTGTAAGAGAGCAACATATCTGGATGTAGGCCGGTCTTTTTTAAAGACATAATTTAAGTCGTTTAAAAAAGTAAGAATTGAGAAAAATTTCGGAAAATTGGATAATAGAACAAGATTGTAACTTTTGTAACTTTGTACTAACGGTGTTTTAACTATTCTAGAATTTTATTTCATATATATACCCATATAAGAGAGCCAACATATTTGAATGTAGGCCGGCTTTGTATGCACCTTAATTTGGTCGCTAAAATGTTTTAAAAATAATGTAGTTTTTGTTTTTTGGAAAATTTGATTAAAAAAGCTTTAATTTTAACTCTTTTACCTTTGCACCTACGGGTTTGGGAATTATTATATTTGTATTTTATACAACATTTCTTAAGCAAGAAAGACAGCCATATCTATATGTGGGCCGTTTAAAAACAAAGACCAATATTAGATCGTTAAAAAAAGTTAAAAACATAAAGAACAAATTTTTGAAAATTTTTATTAAAGCAGAAGATTGTACTCTTATAACTGGTAACGAAACGTGGGTTTGGGTAATTTAATTTTAACTTTTTGATAGAACAAATTGAAACTTTTGTAACTTTGTACCTACGGTGTTGGTAACTTATTTAGAAACTTTTTTAATATAAACGTCATAAATAAGATGAAGCCAACATAGTTTTGATGTGAGCCGTTCATTTTATGCACCTTAGTTAGGTCGCTAAAATTTTTTTAAAATAATGTGAGTTTTTTTTTTTTGGAAATTTGATTTAAAAAGCTTTATTTAACTTTTACCTTTGCACCTACGGGATTGGGAATTTTATTTATATTTGTATTTTATGAAACATTTCTAAGCAAGAAAGGCAGCATATCTGAATGTGGGCCGTTTAAAAACATAGACACTATTTAAAGATCGTCTAAAAGTTAAAATAATAATGCTTTCTTTTTTTCGTTTCGGAAAATTTTAATTAAAGCAGCAAGATTGTAGCTCTTATAACTTGGTACTTACGTGGTTTGGGAATTTAAGTTTACTTTTGTTTTATAAAGCATATCCCTAAAAGACCAACATATCTGCATGTAGGGCGGCTCATTTTAAAGACATAATTTAAGTCGTTTAAAGTTAAGAATTCCAAAAAAAATTTTCGGAAAATTTGAAATAAAGGAAAAAGATTGTAGCAACTTAACTTTGTACCCGGTGTTTGGGAATTTAATTAGAATTTTATATCATATAGCAAGTCCAAATAAGAGAGCCAACATGTCTTGATGTGGGCCGTTTTAATTAGGTAAGGTTGTGCTAAATTTTTTTTAAATAATTGAGTTTTTTTTGGAATTTTAATTAAAGAAGCTTTATTTTGACTTTTTTTTGCAACTACGGTGTTTGGGAATTTATTTATATTTTGTTTTTTATAAAGCATTTCTAAAGAAAAAAAAGACAGCATATCTGGATGTGGGCCGTTTAAAACTAACCCATATTAGATCGTAAAATAGTTAAAAAAATTATGCAATTCTTTTCGGAAATTTTTATTAAAGCAGAAGATTGTAGCTCTTATAACTGGACCTAAGTGTAAATTATTTAGAATTTTATTTCATTAAGCGGGTCTGATGAAAGTAACAATTGAAGTTGGG
>JABUQX010046854.1:0-27755 GCA_015478945.1 Trachelipus rathkii
TATACTCGGCAAATATTACACCCACGCCTCACGGGTCAGTCCCCAATAGTCGTTAAGATAATAATAAATATATATACACCGTAATGAATATATGTAGTCTAACATATAATGAGTACTCTATATCGGAAGACCTGACTAATACAACTATTAGTATATTGACTAAATTAGAATATGTATCGTATAGTATACAGGTACATCTACTGAAAGAGTTAATACTATAAATATATCCACAAGAGAAATAGTAGTTCATATCGACGAACATACTGTATCTCCATTAAATAACTTGTCGATATTCAATATTATACCCATTTTAGAGGCAAGTCTATACAGCTAATTGGAAGCAGTCCAGAAATGTGATTTTATATTCCCGTTTTACCCTAGCTATCGCATTAATGTTTATTCGACCTATCAAATTACTTGATCGACGGTCTCGTCACAACAAGTCAACTAAGACCTTTCCGATCATCATATAAAATCTGCTTCCTATATTATCGATAGCTTAGTAGTATGCAATATCGGTAATTTCAAATGGCTATGCTCATAAGAGAACTCATAGGAGATATGTGATATAAATATAAATCTGGCTTCTATTCTTAGTTAAGGCTCCTTAGTGGACCTATATCTCACTGTATATAAGGATCCTAAATGGTGTAAGTTAATCGTGTACAGAACCCCTAATCATTATAATAACGGACAAATCGGTAAAACCTAGAATAGTGTTTTCTGCGCTATAAGGGCAGCCGTTAAAATATTATCGACTGTAATTCTTATTAGAATTTCTAAATTAATTGACTCCTTTAGTCAATATATAATATTATTATAAAATTTTATTATATATTATAGATATACCATAAACATTTTTTAGAGTGCCATCTACCATCATAAAGGTTATTTATCTATAACGGAATAATACAGGGTGATTACAGAGTTATCTATCGGTAAGTAAACTACCAGTATATATTTAATCAGGGAAGATACTCATAATAAATTATACCAGTTATTATATATATAAACACTTAACGATCATTATAATACATAATAAATTTCAGTAGTATATTATTCAGTATTATATACATACCATATAATAAGTCATCTATTCAAAATACGTAGAGGCACAAACCAGTATAGCTCTATAACATTTTGCTAAATTATAATCGTTAATTTAAAACATGTATAACTATATCAAATAAGTGTAAACCCGTTTGATTGAGAGAGGCAATAAAAATTCTTCTATCATTGTAACAACGAGTGGTCATTAAATATATATATATTAATATAATCATCGTATAAGCACTTCTGAATCACTACTTTGGCATGATGACACCAGCGGAGAAGCTGCTGATTTAAACACACAAGGAGGGAAAGGTATTGCCCAATCTCTATGGAAGAACAAAGTAAATGAAAGGAGGGACACCCAAACTGGCTACCCTATGCAATAGGAGTCAAGGTCAAACGAAAAATTATTTCATAGTCAGCAGACCGACCTTGGAAGAAGGAAATTAAAGTGAAAGATCGAAGGTCCTTATCACAGTTGTCAAAATCATTTGCCGGGGGTGGAACCATGACATATGATATTGAGGGTCAAGGTAAAACTAATTCTGACAATATAACACACTTAAAAATATGGCAGACCACCAGAATACCTAAGGCAGTACTTTGAAAATGGGAAAGGAGAATTCCACCCAGACTATGAATATATTGGAGAAACAATAACAGAGGATGAAATGGAAGAACCATCAGCAAGTATAATATAGAGTGCGCCTCCAGATAGAGTAAAAAGGAAAAGGAAGCACAGGACAAAAACCAAGGAGACATGGGACCTTTTACAGTTGGCCATAGGAAAACCAAGTAATAAAAGGGAAGCAGGAGCACAAACGGAGTATTTAGGAGAGGACAAGGCAGCACAGACAGAGGCAGATTCTATGCCATCACTTGTAGATACCAGTGAGCTATTGGATTGTATAGACTCAGCACCAGATGACGTAAATTCAGATGAGGAATTTGATTTACAGAAATTTGAAAGAGAGTTAAGGTTTCCTAATAGCAGTTATACTATATGAATAACTGTTTCAGATGCCACTGATGAAGAAGAGGAGGAGGAGGCTCCAGGAATAACAACACTAGCACATGATGAAGGTATGGAGGTAAATAACTACGCTGAAAGTAATTTAAATATCCCTTTTTATGATTCCAGGTCTATTCACTAAGAATTGAGAGAAGTTGGCGAGGACCCAGAACGGATGATGTTGGATGACAGATCGAAGACAGGAAGGGAACGCCGACAAGGATTGGAGATTGGACGCGACGCCAATGACAGACGAATGCCAAGGGGTCGGGCTCAGATCTCGTATGTCACAAAGAACAGGGTATTAGAGTATGAAGGAAGCAACGTGACGGCTGAGGGAAAGCAGGGGCAATCGCATTGGAAACCTAGGAAGCTTAGAACAGTTTCTCATTGTTTATTTTTTTTGTGGTTTGGTTTTTCTTCTTTTTAAGATTGGGTTTCCAATCTTGAAAGGGGGAGTAGTGTCATGAGTCGGAGTAGTGTCATAAAATTTAATAAACCTCCCAATTACAGGAACAGCAACGGAATTGCTCCCGGAGCGTAGTGGGAATAAAATCAATGTGTATTTTGTCATCCTGAGTACTGGCAGGTGCAAGCAGTCGCTTTGAAAGACATTATTCAAGGAGTTAAAATTCGCTGTATAGAACTGGAGAACGAGGTTATTTTAAACAACCACAAATTGAAGTGGGCGGCGTCAGTTATCAGATATCATGATTAAGGAAACTATAGGTTCCTGCGCTGCCCAACTTTGGGGCCAAATTTCGGAGACTAGAGGCTGAAAACCGAGGTGGCTGAGAGAATTCAGGTTTAAGCGCAGCACTCAAGGCTCGGATACCTGTAGGCTTGAAGATCAGGGTTACAGACTATCAGGGGCTGAAAGCATGACGAGGCTGAGAATTATCGGAGAGTTAAAGACAAGGGCTGCATAAACCTGAGTACGAGGGCCGACCTGGTTTCTAAGTCGAGGCCATAGATAAGTCGGAACTAAATGCATCCCGAGATATATGTCGTTCAACAATCACATAATAATTATACTTAAGTTGTTTATCCGTACCCTGTAGTGGTGCTATAATATATAAATCATCTACTGTTTACATACCAGAGGGTAGTCGTAACGGTTACGAAGTATTACTTATATTATATTGTAATATTGGGAATGCATTGTCGATGGTGGTTTCTGGCGTACAGCCGTCTCTGCCCGTCGTTCAGAGAGCGCTTGTTTTTCTTCTTATATATTATTATTCATATATATTATTTCATATATCTGTAAATCTACTATATATTCTTCCATTTTACCTAATTTAAATTATAGTATATCGATATAATAATATACTAATTATAATAATAAACATATATGGGGCGTATAAATAGGGTAGGCTGGGTAGGTAGCATAATAACAATAATATTTTTAAGGTTTTAAATAATTGAAAAATTAAATGGTAAAGTAATACTAATTATTAAATTTTAATAGTAAAAGTTAAAAAAGAAGCTATTTGGCATCATACTGAGTTATCAAACATACGCTAAATAATAATAGTTAATAATCATATTGAATTCCATTTAGAATTCTCCACGCTCCTACTCCCTGTACATTTTTTTTTTTTTTCTTTTTTTTTTTACTTTTACAAGTAAATTCAATGCTGACGATGACGGACCGAGATGACGATCATTGTTTCACATCAAGTTTATAAGGGAAACGGGTAGTGCTGTATTACCTTTTATACTCGGAATATGATGAAATTTTCGTTTCTTTCCTTACATATGTACGAAATGCTGGTGAAAAAGTAAGAACCAAGTTGTGGCGCTTTGTGGTAGTTTGTTTGAAGATCTTTGTATCGAAATGTGTTGTGATTGATTCTGACTATTGAAGTATCACTCTTATAATAACATTATTTAATGATATTTAGCATTATATATCATAAAGATAATTGAAATAATTCGCATAAGTTGATATTAAAGATTTATACTTAAAGAAAAAAAGTTTAAAACTTTGTTTCTAAAACCCATGTAGCTTTAATTTTAAAATGGTAGGCCTAAGAATTACTCATTTTGGAATTGTGCTTTAAATTAAGTCTTATTTGGGTAAGATTAATTAAACAGGCTGTTTCATACAAATAATACTAGGGTGCGTATTATAATTAATGTAGAATATGTTTTCGAGTGTTTTCGTTAGCTATATAAGTATAGGGTATATTATATATTATTCAATATATATATTAATATAATGTATTATATTATATTAATATTGTATTATATAAGCATAGTATATATATATAATATAACTATAAATATACTATAGTTGATTATAATATATACATGCTGCATTGACCAAAGTGTATTACTCAGGTTCGCCACTGATATCGCTATATTGATAGTAGAAGTGAGTAGTATATAACTAGCCTAGCTGTAGTAATATAATATGATACTACTGTATATATATATATAATTTATAATTATATATATATATATATAATATATAGTTATATAAGTATTATATTATATATATTTATATATATATAATATATATTATATATTATATTATATATTATATATATACATTTATATATATAGTATATATCTTACTATATATCATACCTGAAAGGTATTCAGTGTATAGTATTAGGCTAGAAACTAGATATATTTCAATCTACTTATATATATTATAAGCGGATTCCTTTGTTAATAAAACTAAGTGTGTCATGATAAAATATACAAAGCTCATACCAGCTTGTTTAAAAGACTAATGTACTAGACTTATTTATTACATTAGGTATTACCTTTAGTTATCACTTATATTAACATACCAGATATATACATATAAGCTAAGTCTATATATACCTCATATATATATACTTATATTATTAAAGGTAGTATACATATATATATACTATCCAGTGCGGATTAACACTGACTCGATTTAGTGGAATACCAGGAACATGCCTAAGGGCCCGCTCTAGGTTCACAGCCCTAAAACTGTACTATAGTTGTTTTATATTCTAGCAGTATATCCAGGATTTCATAACTTCTAGGCAATCGAGAATAACATCGATCAATTTGAGAATTTTGAATATATTGGTATTCCCACAAGTTTGTCCTTCTTTCCTCTATGTAATTAATATATTAACTACTAATATAGTATTTAGATATATATCTCAACATATATAATATATATCTAACTACGTAGTTATTTCACTACGTATTATATAAAGGAGATAGTTCACCTAAGTATAAGCGCTATCCATATACATTTAATCTATAAAATTTATAATATACGTCAAAGTATTAGACTAGTAAAATTGTATAGAAACTACTCTAGTACTCTAATACTTATATTTGAGCATATAAACATTGAGTGTATCGTGTCGTAGTGCTTATGAGGAGGTCTCTTATTTTTTCTTTTCACCTTCCGCGCTTTGTAAATCTCCCTCATTTTGCCTTCCCCGGGCCAGCAGACCCATTTCTCCGTCATTTGCCCTCAATCTAACGGACGGATTTGCTTGTTGAGAGTTGAAGAGAGAGCCAGCTGCGGGCCTCTGTTGAAAGGCTAGATGAGTTCCTCCTTGCCGTCTTCTGGAAGCAATGAGAGATGACGCTCGACTCAATCTTTGTAAGCCTCAGAGACTGGAAAGCGTTCCTGTTCGTAGCGCGGAGCGAGAGAGGGCAGTAGAGCCTCTTATGTAGGCTCTGCTATAGGAGTAAGCTCGGCCTTATTATAAGTTTAAAAGCCAGAGCAGGAGAGTGACTTTATGGGGAGCAGAAAGAGGCTGGGAGTTCTTCTTTCTCCCTTAAAAGTCGGTTTATTAGATGTAAGAGGAGGACTTATCTCTGTCTTCGCTTATTGCTGCTGGTTTTTATGTTCCTATTATTGAACTGCTTCACTGGTCGCATGTAGGATAGGATATAATTGACCTCTCTTCTCTTTCTTCTCGCTCGATCTTCTTCTCTCTATCGTTCTCTCTCTCTCTCCTCTCTACGCTGTTTTATATGGCTGAAGCTTCAATCTCTGCATCCAGAAACTCATACAATAGATCTCTCTCTCTCCATTCTCATTTTATTTCATGGGTCTCTCTCTCTCTCTCTCTCTTTTCTCTCTCTCTCGCTTTTTATTTGTTTTATTATATCACTGCCATCTCTTCTCTTCTCCCTATCATACTACAACATAACGATCATCTTCTCATCATCTCCTCAAATTCTCAGCGTATCTCTCTGCTCATCTTCCGTGTCTTTCAAATCTCCGAATCCTCCCTTCTCTCTCTCTCTCTTAACATTGACTGTTCTCTCCTCTCTCTTCTTCGTAGGTCTCCATACAAAAACTTCTGTTTGATTTGGGTGTTTCTCTTACCCCCCTTTTTCACTGTCATTTAACACACTTCGCCCTACCATGCTGTTTACACTTTAAATTACAATATTTTCAAAAACTTGTCATAGGAAACATCCTGCACTCAATCTTTGGGCATTATTTTCTGTAACCTTACTCAATTTCTATGTTTCCCCCTAAGGTTTAGGGGAACACAACAAGTGGGATCATTTAACATGGTGCCGAGAGACGTGCGAATGATAGGCAAAACAAATCGCATAGAAGTCCTGCAATAGATAATCAGGACAATAAATACATCGTCACATACGAAAGCGCATAACCTTTTAACTAAAAAGTTATTTATAAGCCAGAAACCCGATTCTATGTGAGTGAAAAATTCTTATAATAATTATCATTTGTTATTTTACCCATTATTGTATATAATTTCATAATGGTTAAATCAAATAAGGGGAGCTTAAAAAGCAAAACCCGCTTTTCAATTCGATGATAAAGAAAAGAACCAATATAGAAATATGATATTCAAAATAGAAACGCTTTCATCATAAGTTGCACGTAATAACAGGGAGGTGGTCGAATTGTTTTGTTTCCTTAATGCATTGAATGTAGGCATGCATCTTTTCAACAAACGGCGGTAAAAATCGTATTCAATACAGGCTGAAAGGGAGTTGTAATGGACAGTCCTTATCTCGATGTTCCGGTAGTACTTGGAGATTTGATGGTATCCTCACAGGTCTATTTTGCTGTTAGCAGTTTATTCATATGCTTAAGGTGTGTTAGGGTTTGTCGTTGTACATTAATTCTTAGTTCAGGTGTGTGCTATGTTAGCTTTTTTAATGAGAAAACTTTTTTGTGTACGCTTAGCATATTATTACCGTTTGGGTCGTGCATAAAGAAGCTTGATTTTAGTGTTTTGCCTTACTAAATCAAAATGGGATTATTTCATTACTATGTGGACATGAACGATCAGATTAACATAGATCATAAGGGATTGGTAGGAGGAAATGTAGAGGGGTAGAGGGAGAGAGGAGGGGAGGGGAGGGAGGTTGGTTTGTATTTATAAGTATTTCTGAACTGAATTTGAACTGCTTATGGGGGTGTTGTCAAAATATAAAACGCACTAATTTTTTTTCATAGCTATTTACCAGATTAAATATAGAATAAAACTTTATTGGTAAATAAAATAATTTAAATAATATATAAAATATACATAAAATAAAAGTTTTAGTGTTATGTTATTATTACAATTAGTGAATACTTGAATTCATTAGATCAATGATCATGGATGGGTGGCGAAAGTGGGTGAGGTGGTTTGATGTTTACTAGATTACTGATTAACTGCTATAGGGTATGTTAATACATGTAAATTTTTTACGTAATAAACATAAAAAGCATAAAGGTTTTGTTATGTCAAATACAAAAATATGACTTTATATTCCACCAATAGATGTCAATATAGTGTAAATGCATTGTGTGGGATTAGGTGCAGATTTATAGGGTGGAAAGATTGTTTGATTTACTTATTTAGTGATTTATGTTGTATTTTTACTAATAAAAGATTGGAAATTTCTTATGTCTTATTTTATCGAATTCATATAGCATAAATTTTATTAAGGAAACAAATGTTTAAACAAATAAAAACATATAAAAAAAGTAATAAATGAAATTTGAAAAAAATAAAATATAATTTTCCTCTTAATGGTTTGTAAGTAAAAACACCTCAAAGTTAATTGTTAAAATTAAAGAATATGTATTTATCTCAAATATATATGCGCTGGCAAAGTGGTAAATAGGTTAAGTTTATTGTAAATAATATGCTAATGTTAGTTCTTTACTGTTGTTAAAGTCGCAGAGATAAGCAGTTTTACCATCTAAGTTAGTATTCGGGTGCTTAAGGTATGCTAGGTTTGTTGTTATTGTACATTATTTATTATATTCTTAGTTCGGTGATGCTATGTTACGCCTATTAATGTGATATACTTTGTTATACTTTAGCCATTACTTAACGCTGATCAGTGAGTATGAATAACCTTGTTTTTATTATAGTTATAGTTGTTAATTCCAAAATGTAATACTCGTTATGTGACTTTGAATACAGTAGATACACTAGATTCAATAGATCAAGTAGATCCAATGATCATAAAATTAATAGATCAATAATCAAATAGAATCAAATAAAGATCATGCGGGAAGAGTGGGACCGGAGGATAGAGGTGTAGTGGCTTGGATTACTGCATTTACTGCTTTTAGGGTGTGTAAAAACTAATATACCTGCATTTTTTAAAATTTTTTTTTTTTGTCACATAATTTAAAGTGTTTGACGCTCAGCCCTACACCATGATGGCGTAGTGTCATTTTTCACCTCTTCTACAACGAGGCTACATTATATAAAGGGTGAATACCGATAACACCGTTTACTTAGCTGTCAATATCCAAAGCTTTTTGAGAGCTCAGTCCCTCAGACCAACACCATAGGCTCGAAGTGTACATTTTATACCTCTTTCTACAACGAGGATACTCATTAATAAGTACAGTGGGTGTTATATCTCGAGTTTTCATCCTTCTGATGTCCATTTCCAAGGATTCTGGGGGCTCTGATGGCCCAACACCAAATGAGCGTAGCGTCACACGCAACTTTCGTGTGTGACTAAAGTTACCTTATAAGAAATGTGTATAACCGAATTTTATCCTTTTGATCAAAAATTGTTTCGAGGTATTGGGGCATACGCCCTATAAACCCCATTAATGGGGTACATTAATATAAGCGGCACTTTAACTTCGGAACTGTACCGAAGAATACCATTATAAGGAAGGCAATGTATACCACGTTCATCATATCTACGATTCAATTAGTCAACTTGGAGGGGATCTCAGCACTATCCACTCTTATAGGTGTAAAAAAAATAATAAAGAAATAAATTAAGAACATAGTGTAAATGTAAATGAAGCTTATAAAATAAAGTTTGAACAATTAATTTTAATTAAGTAGAAAAAATTAATAAAAATTGTCCAAATTGAAAATTTATAGGACAAATAAAATAATATTCAAAAAATTAAACAAAGAAGAAAACGTAAAGAATGAAACTTATAAAATAAGATAAAACTAATTAAATTTCAAGAATGACAATTTTTTAAAAAGAAAAACAAGATATTTAGAGAATTGTATTATGCCTATTACTGACGCTTTACTATTTTTTGTTATTGTTTCTCTATGCAGTCAGAGGCAATACATACACCCTACAAGTATATAATAGAGCACTATATGCGGCTCTACAGCAGCAAACCGGGTGTGGGTATAACAGCTGGAAAAGCTCGGGTTTCTTAGTTAACTAGTTATTGCTCATTACTCCCTCATTCCGGTTACATCTCTTCTTATGGCTCCACTCATTCTTCTATGCCTTCTTATAGTCCCTTCTTTCCTTAACGTCTCTCGGTTCTTCCTATCTTCCATCTTCATTCCTTGTTTTTGCGCTCTTCGTCGCATTTTCAATTTCGGGGGGGGGCTCTCAGATTACATGGTTTCCATCCTTCCTCGTTTTATTTCTATTTTTATAAAATCCCGTTTTCACAAAATATATAAGCCTCAGATTCTGAATTCAACGCCATTTATTAAACATCATTGTTTGTAGAGTGACGTGAGTACTAAAATCCGAATATATTTCTTAGTTTTTCTATTTTACACTCAGCACCGTGAATCCGACAGATTCTCAGTTTACCACGTGTTCCTTCTACTCTCTGTCCTTTCTTCTCTCTCTTTCGTATTTCTAACTGTAGTAGATAAAATATGGTCGGTTTTTTTATTCCTGGAAATATTTCACTCTTTTCTTCTTCTGTAATTTAGGGGAATCTGTAACTTTTCTGGTTTTCTTTTAGATCGTGGCACATACCAACTCTAGTAAACAGCCATCATTCATCCTTTAAATATATCAACGGTGGAATTTCTTAGATTTCTGTCGTATCCCCAGTGGGACTTCTTAGATTTCTATTATATCCCCAGTGGGTGTTCTTAGGTTTCTGTCACATCCCCCAGTGGGACCTCTTAAGTTTCTGTCATATCCCCAGTTGGACTTCTTAGTTTTCCGTCATATCCCCAGTGAGACTTCTTAGGTTTCTGTCATATCCCCAGTGGGTGTTCATAGGTTTCTTTCATATCCCCCAGTAGGAGTTCTAAGGTTTCTGTCATATCCCAAATGGGAGTTCTTAGGTTTCTGTCATATCCCCAGTGGGAGTTCTTAGGTTTCTGTCATATCCCCCAGTGGGACTCTTAGGTTTCTGTCATATCCCCAGTGGGATTTTGTAGGTTTCCGTCATATTCCTAACTCTTTTCCTATTTTTTTTTTTATATCAGTTCAACATCTATTCATTTTTAATAACGACAGCTTCATTTCTCGCAGCACTCAAAATTCATTGGCAAGTTCTAAGAAGGTATCCTTGGAGCAACTTTTCTCTTTGTTATGTGGATGAGGAAAACACGGTTGTTTTCTATGTTTTTTTTCGTTTCAATCAACATATTCTTCGAAAACTCAAATATTTCAAATATTCTTACCTTTTATTTTTCTTTAAAAGATTACACCGATCTTTCCTGAAAGGATTACATTGACCTTTTTTGAAAGGATTACATTTATCTTTTTTGAAAGGCTTACATTGATCTTTCTTGAAAGAATAACATTAATCTTTCTTGAAAAGATTTCATTGATCTTTCTTGAAGGGATTATATGAATCCTTTTTGAAAGGATTAGCTTGAAGGGATTACATTGACATTTCTTGAAAGGATTACATTGATCTTTCTTGAAAGGGTTACATTGATTTTTTTTTTGAATGGGTTACATTGATTTTTTGAAAGGCTTACATTAATCCATCTTGAAAGGATTATATTGATCTCTCTTGAAAGGATTACACCGATATTTCTTGAAAGGATTACATTGATCTTTCTTTAAAGGATTGCATTGATATTTTTTGAAAGGATTATATTGATGTTTCTTGAAAGGGTTACCATAATTTTTTGAAAGGATTACATTAATTATTCTTGAAAGGATTACATTGATCTTTCTTGAAAGGATTACATTGATCTATCTTGAAAGGTTTACACCGATCTTTTTTAAAGCATTACATTGATCTTCCTTTAAAGGGTTACATTGACCTTTTTTGAAAGGATTACATTGAGTTTTCTTGAAAAGATTACATTGATCTTTCTTGAAAGGATCACATTGATCATTCTTCAAGGATTACATTGATCTTTCTTTAAAAAATCACATTGTTCTTTCTTGAAAGAATTACATTGATCTTTCTTGAAAGGATTACATTGACTTTTTTTGGAAAGATTAAATTGATCTTTCCTAAAAGGATTACATTGATCTTTTTTGAAAGGATTACAATGATATTTATTGAAAGATTACACCGATCTTTCTTGAAAGGAATACAATGATCTTTCTTGAAAGGGCTACATTGATCTTTTTGAAAGGATTGCATTGATCCTTCTTGAAAGGATTACGTTGATTTTTCTTGAAAGGATTACATTGATTTTTTTTTGAAAGGATTATACCGATCTTTGTTGAAAGAATAAAAATGATTTTTCTTGAAAGGGCTACATTGATTTTATTGAAAGGATTACATTGATCCTTCTTGAAAGGATTACATTGATTCTTCTTGAAAAGATTAGGCTGATTTTTTTTGGAAAGAATAACTTTGATCTTTCTTGAAAGAAATACATTGATCTCTCTTGAAAGAAATACATTTATCTCTCTTGAGAGGATAACATTGATCTTTCTTGAAAGGATTACATTGATCTTTCTCGAAAGGATTACATATATCTTTCTCGATAGGATTACATTGCATCTCTCACTAAAGAAGCTTCCAATAGGTTAGGTGTTCCGAAGATCCTTCAGATCCATTTCATACAAACTCGGTTGCTTGTTTCCTGTAGAAGAGTTATTCGTTATTGTATGGAGTACACGTAATGTATCTAGTGTGGCTCCACTCATATAGAGATATACTACAAATGGAGAAGTCTAGAACATTTCGACTTGCTAACTTATCTTATCTCTCTCTTTCTAACCTTCAAATTTAACTTTCCTTATTCTGTCGCTATTAATTTATTAAACCAATACCGCTCTTGAATTTCTAGTTTATACATTTAAATCATACATTCACCTTTGAGGTGGATATATATATATGTTCCAACGTTTGATCCTTTTCTATTCAATTATCTAATTCCAAATCTAACACATCTGTGTAACATCTCCGTAGTGTGATTCTTTTTCTATTCCATTTTCTAATTCTATTTAATCCCGTTATGTAACACCTCGGTAGTGTGATTTTTTCCTATTCAATTATCCAATTCCAAATTTAATACATCTGTGTAACATCTCCGTAGTGTGATTCTTTTTCTATTCAATTTTCTTATTACAAATTTAACACATCTGTGTAACATCTCTGTGGTGGGATTCTTTTTCTTTTCAATTATCTAATTATTAATTTAACACCTCTATGTAACACCTCCGTAATGTGTTTCTTTTTCTATTCAATTATGTAATTCCTAATTTAACACCTTTGTTTAACACCTCCGTAGTTTGATTCTTTTTCCATTCAATTATTTAAATCCTAATTTAACACCTTTATGTAACACCTCCGTAATTTGATTCTTTTTCTATTCCCTTATCTAATTCCAAATTAAACACCTTTATGTAACACCTCCGTTGTGTGTTTCTTTTTCTATTCAATTATCTAATTACTATTAACACCTCTATGCAGCACTTCCGTAGTGTGATTCTTTATCTATTCAATTATCTAACACCTAACTTAACACCTCTATGTAACACATCCATAGTGTAATTCTTTTTCTATTCACTTATCTAATTCCAAATTAAACAACTCTATGTAGCACCTCCGTAGTGTGTTTCTTTTTCTATTCCTAATTCCTAATTTAGCATCTCTATGTAACACTTACGTAGTGTTATTCTTTTCTATTCAATTATCTATTTCCAAATTTAACACCTCCGTAGTGTGGTTCTTTTTCTATTCACTTATCTATTTCCAAATTAATCACCTCCATGTAACACCTACTTAGCCTGTTTCTTTTTCTATTCAATTATCTAATTCCTATTAATACCTTTATGTAACACCTCCGTAGTGTGATTCATTTTCTATTAAATTATCTAATTCATAATTTGACACCTCTATGAAACACTTCTGTAGTGTGATTCTTTTTCTATTCAATTATCTAACTTCTAATTTGACACGTCTATGTAACACCTC
This sequence comes from Trachelipus rathkii, assembly GCA_015478945.1. NCBI lineage: Eukaryota > Metazoa > Arthropoda > Malacostraca > Isopoda > Trachelipodidae > Trachelipus > Trachelipus rathkii. The sequence continues at coordinate 13,635 of JABUQX010046854.1, forward strand.
CGTAGTGTGATTATCTAATTCTTAATTTAAACATCTTTATGTAACACCTCCGTAGTGTGATTCTTTTTCTATCTAATTATCTAATTCCAAATTTAACACCTCTATGTAACACTTCCGTAGTGTGATTCCTTTTCTATTTAATTATCCAATTCCTAATTTAACACCTCTATGTAACACCTCTGTAGTGTGATTCTTTTTCTATTCAATTATCTAATTCTTAATTTAATACCTCTATATAAAAGTTTCTTATTGTTTTCCTTTTCTATTCACTTATCTATTTCCAAATTTAAGATCCTTATTTTTTTCTTCATACATATATTTTAAAGTAAAGTCTGGAACTTTTCCTTTATTTCCCCCCTCCCGCACACCCCCAACACAACCCTCTCCTCCCACACAACCCTTCCCTCCCCTCCCACACACACACCCCTCCCTCCTTTAATTTGCAAGGCTTCAAGCACGTTAAATCAGGCCATGTCGACTTTTAATATAGAATTAAAATTATAAAGGTGATACAGATTTTAAATAAAAATCTACAAACTAGACGCAGTGTTTCACACTAATAACAGAGCCATTATATAGTTTCAACTTTTTCTATCTATCTATCTATCTATCTATCTATCTATCTATCTATCTATCTATCTATCTCATCTTCTTCTGGCAATAATGGCGAAGGACCTCCTAAGTGTCGCAGATATCTTGATGCACTTTTGCGTAGCTCAACCTATTGATGAGAAAATTGATAGCTCCTCTAGCATTGATGCCTCACATACTATGTGGATGGATTTAATATTTGGTTTCCAGCAATCAGCGGGATTTGAACTTAAGTTGTATATGCCCAAATCTTATCGTACTGGTCCCGATTTATAATTAATTCTCGGGTGTCTTGCTTTGAATAGGTATCACTATTATCCTTATGGTATCAGTACTATTTGCTTGTATGTAACTTCAACGACTTTATGATGATCTCACTTCGTCTATATACTTTTTAGCTATTTTTGATAATGGGAACTGCGTCTCTATTGGATCTAAGATTTTCTTTTTCTCCATTATGACTTAGCTTCCTTATATTTTTGATGTACTCAAAGAGCGGATATTGGATGTTTCTAGGATTAACATTTATTTTTAAGTTCGGACTGGTATTGCAGTGTTTGGTCGTACAATTATGATGATCGTTTGTACTCCCTCTCCACATATCACTTGGCGTAAAGGAGCTTATCAGTCTAGTAAGTTGTAGTATCTATTTTAGGTGTTTCTCCCGTTCTTTATTTGAGATATATCCTTTATAAAATTTAAGTTTTATGAGCCACTTTGTGAGGTGTAGATGCTACCCCCAAAGAAGAGTGCTGCCATGCGTAAGTGCCATCAGAGTGCCAATGTAGGTGTTTACACTGACTAAATATTAGTGCCTATAGAAAGTGGGCCCACTTTTTTCAAGCCTTTTTCATAACGTGCCTTCCCCTAGAGCCTTTAGACTAATATCAGGACCTTATATAATGTGTTGCGTAATTCTACCTGCGTCAGATTAATATAAGGGCGTAAGATGCAGTGTGTAATTCTTGGCTTTTTGTCGTTAATAATCATTTCACTGGATAGATATAAAATATAAGCTCTTATACTAATTTGTTAGTTAATACCTCTTTTTATACTTAAAACATTTTAAAATATAGGTAATTAGATCTTTTACCTCACTGACAACTTTTGAAAATGAGTTCATCTATCTTTTTCTTGCATCAAACTTCCAAGCTCCTTCAAATACGCACTCATTTTCCTACTTCAACCGCGACAGTTATCTGTATTTAAAATTTCCTATTCCACTTTATTATTATTTTTATATAATATAATACAATATATAAAGATATTCTTATTTCTAATATAAATATTCGAATTGGCATAAGTTGAATATTGATATTAATTTCACTAACTTTTTTTTTTACTTATACGCATCCCGATTCTTCCTTACCCGAACGCACCACACATTCTTACACACGCACCACATGCTCGTACACACTATCTACAGCATAAGTTTCGGATGATTCTACTGCTTTAAATAATATACGAACACTATCTTACCACCAAATCAACTCACGTATGTTCATATCTCATACATCCACACCTAATAGTACACTTAATATCACACTATGACAATGTTATATACACATCTTGATGACACTTATTCAACAGACAACACTACACCCTAACGGAATCTACTTGGGGCTATCTACACCACATATACTTATAACACTTAATACACAACTAATGCATCAAGCACCTTCACATAATCAGTGTAACCAACTACTCACTCCATTCGACAAGCAATTTGTTGTCAGCTCGCGGTTCTCCAACATAAACCACATTATTAGTACATTCTATAACACTTCACTTAAAAACGTCTACTCTCATTAGAGCAATTCACCGTTATAGATTGCCTACAGTGCTTCCAATATATAACACACACTCTCCTACTATGTTGACATCTTGAATGAGCGCACGTCTTTAACATCGCGTGAATGCCTTTTAGAAGACACAAATACTTACCTAAGAATTAAGCACTCGAATCAACCAAAAGTGTAATCTCTGTTACAACTTCTTACACCACACGATTATTCTTTTAGATATCGACCTCACGTCTCTATAGAATATCCTACCAATCCTTGGAATGGCGTTTTAAAATATTTTTTAATCGCCATCTCAACTCATTTTTTTCTATTTCAAGCTAACTCGTAGTGGTTCATTCTGTTGATGACGTCATCATTGTATTCACCAACCTTAGATGATTGATCTCGAGATCTCCATACTTTTTGATGAAGGTATTATCTTTGTTCACGAGGTTCATAGCGTGGCTTTGAAACTAATCATAGTTTATGGTATATGCTGTGCAATTACAACCTTGTATTGTCTCCAAATTTATTATAATTTAATAGTGCCAATATGTTCTTGTGATTTATGTCCCGTTCAACTATATTGTTATACACTCGTATTCTTCGCCTTTTGTATTGAAATTCATACTTAGTGTTTGATGACTACTATTTGTGCATAACGATTGAGCCTTTTCTAGATCCTTTATTTCTACCGGCCACATCATGAGAGTAACAACGTAAAAGCCTAGATCACATTTAGATTGTTACTTCCCGTATAATTTCAATAATTGGCGAGTTAATAAACCACAGGAGCGTCAATAATTAAATAAGACTAATTGAGCCCTCCCACGCAAATAAAGAATACAAGAACCAAAACTCCGCACCCAGGATAAGCGATTACCGCTTCACATATTACCTCGACTCGCGAGCCGCGTTCCCAGCCCAGTTTCACAACGTGCTCGAGACCTAACGACATGAGCATGAAATATTTTCCGCGCATTTCCCGGCCACTACTGCGTGCTTGACCCGCAGGCGCAAATTTATATTTCAGCTGCGAAATGAAAAATAAATATATATTACTATGAATCATGGTTCATTTTTATTTCATTTATTCATTAATAACATTATATTTAATTAAAAAAAACCATTTTGACGTTCCATAAAATCTGTTAACTCTATTTTTACAGGAACCTAGATTTTCATTATTATTTAACACATATTGCATAGTTTAGTGATAATCAATGTAACTTATTCAAAAAATTTCGTTTTCAAAAATAATACTAATAATAATTATAAAATTTAAACCAGCAACAAAGATAATAAAAACTAATGATATTTTTCTTTTTTATTAAAACAAACATTCGGAGGCCAAACTCCCTTTTTCAAATGTGAAATCAGGCTAAATACAATTATAAGTAGGTGTTTACCTAACACCAGGGGGATTAGATTGCTTTTAGTTTATTTACCTTTGACATTTTTACTGCTCTAATCTCAATATGTTATTACAGTCTATACTAAACTCAACAATATGTTATTTAACATTATTCAAACCTTAAAGGTCGATAGTAAAAGATATCCAGGTAAATCAATAAGATAAGCTTGTGTATATCTAGCACAAAGGGGATTAGTTATGACGTTTAGTTTTGTACTGCTTTAAATGTACACTTTTACCATATAAGTTCTTACGCTAGTTAACTCATATTTATACGATTACGATTACCTTAAAGCGAGTAAAATCAGTTAAAATCGAAATTAAGAGGATTAGATTACCTAACATCCCAAAAGGGTTATAAGTGTTAATGCTTGTTTATACATAATGTTATTTTACTGATACTTTACAACTCATATGTTTACTGCTTTAACTCGTATGCTTTACAGCTTTAACTCATATATTTTATTACATTATGTTTTTTTTATTTTGTTTTAATAACTTTGTTTTTTCATTTATTATTTATTTTTATTATATTTTTTTTTTTTTTTATTATAAATTTATAGCCTTTTTATTTTTATCTTTTTAATATTTGTTTATATTTTACCGTTTGATTACTTTAGTGTTCATCTGGGTGACATTCTAAAAACTTTTAGCAACACACACATACACATACACACACCCACACACACACCACTAGCACCACACAACACAACACACATCTCACTTACACATATAACGGTTAATTTATTAAAACATTTTATGGGTTTTGATATATTATGTAATTATTTTTCTTAAATGATTTGAACTTACATATGACAATTATTAACAAAATTATTGATCAAAGTTTCAAATTAAAACTTCATGTCTAAATTTCAAAGATAATTTCTGAAGTTAAAAATCAAATACCTATTTATACTTTTGTTACCTAGTTTGATGATGACCGTCTACATCTACTGAACAATTAATTCTTTCCCTTTCTGAGAAATAATCATTTTAGAGGATTTTAAATTTAAAAACCATCAATGAAATTCCTTTAACATTAATAAGAATGCAGTAAAAGTCAAGTAAGGCGCTGTGCCCCTAACGTCTGCCCTCTACACCAATGCTATGCCACGTTTGTTCGTATTAGTTATGACTGCTTTACATATCGTTTAGCCAATGTATAAAAGTGTATAAATGATAACAAATAAGTTCATTCTCGGCTAACAATAACATGTAATATTCTTTTACTCGTAAAATTCTTACAAGGATTTATAATTAAATAATTAATAAAATCAATTCTTCTTACATATCTCCTACATGATAGTCGCTAATTCAGTATGGTTTTAACTAAAAATATAATAATTTTCAACCAAATTTAATAATAGTAATTAATTATAATAAATATAATTCAATATATATTTTCTTTTATATAATATTGAATTATTCTAATGCTTTACCTTTTATGATCCAAATCCAAGCAATGAGCGAAACATCAAAGTTACTTAAACGCGCATACATCCTTTTAAACTGTAATAAATAAGACAGAGAAAGCATACTGGAAGCCTCATTGCCTGTTAAAGGATTGTGTTGAAATAAGAACTACTTGAAGGCTTAAAGAGATACACTAGGAATTAAAAATACGCGTACTTTCAGAGGGGGAAAAACAAATTTAAGACACAATTAATGCAAGAATTAAGCGTGAATACAAATACGGACCAGGGTCAAAGAAATATAAGGGATTACCAAGAAGAAAAAGTAATCACATGTGTATCTGAGTAAGCGAATAATGTGGTCGTGATAATACACTCGTTAAGGCCTAAATTTTAGGCCATAGGAAATTTAGGAATAAAAGCAGAGTGGCACCTTTTTGCAACCTTCCTGTTATGGTGGCTTGAAATCCTAATAATTGATACCAGACATTAATATAATAACATAAAATAATAAGTAATTAAATTTTGCCAATAATTACAATAGATAATGATGAATCTCAAATATATTTACCATTTATAAGTAACATACTTACATAAGGCGTTAAAATTTAATCTAAAATTTTACTTAAAATTAACCAGGTGAAACTTGATGAAAAAATTAATCAATAAGCATAAAAATTATAGCTACAAGAAAATTTTAATGAATCAGGGTTTAATTAAAAAAGGAATAATGAATAAATAATAGCTACATTTACCATTATAACTAATGTGAAATATATTATTTGAGATATAATATAGGAATTACATACTAAAACCCTATGTAAAGAAAATCTTCACATGAGCCAACTATGACATACATGCATTTAAATAGCAATAGTATTACATGTTTCATAGCTTAATTAAGATTGCTGTGATCTTTTGAAGTTTTTTACTGTATTTTAAATTTGATTTTTTGAGTTTTTATAAAAAGTATGTATACCAACAACAAGTTGTTATCATGATGCCTAAGCAATATCGCATAATACATGTGATTAGAGATAAAATAAGATTAGTAACTCTACGTTTCTATTTCTAAGAAATATAACTATTGTGCTAGATTTGTTTTTGTTGCATCTCAAGAGAGAAAATGAATTAAAACAAAAGTTAAGTGGGTGTCTCCTCTTACGTTTATTTCTTGGATTAGGAGTACCGAGAAAACAATCGCAATCTTCCTTAAGAAAACAATTAGTCGTTCCACTATTCACTTTTGGCTGTTTAAGACACAGGTGAGTCATTCGATCAAAATAACGATACATAGCCATTATATGAGATTTGATATTAAAAAGTGTTTTATGTCAATCTTTAGCTACAGTGTATATTCCATATTTATAAAAATACATACTTACGATTGAGCGGAATATTATTCATGAACATAGTGTTTGTCACTCGATGGATCACTAGAGATAATAATTTAATTCTACCTAGTAGATTACTTCTCTGTACCTCGATATACTAGACTGATTACTTTGAAGCCCAACAGCTATAGAGAGAGACGTTATCTCCCGCTAAGCATTCTGATCTGATATCCTCATGTGATTGCGATGTTAACCGTAATACGCAACTCCTTCATTTATAATTATAGACATTATGTCCGGTTCACTCCAGTTTATATTCTAATTTAACTACGTGACTCTAGATTTTCGCATTGAAATAATCTCTCTCTCGGACATATAGACAGCGTATATCTTACTTACACTTCGTCACTATTATATTGAACGATTCGTGATACTTTACTTACAGTGTTTATGACTTGGCTCTAATTCTTTTTCTAAGTGTGATCATCATTACTTCGTTCCAGTTGTCCCGAATTCATAAGCATGTTATCATATATTATCTATATATGTTTGTGATTAGTAAACTGGCATAACTATCAGTATGATTTATATTTTTTATTCGTGAATATAATATATTTATTATTATTATATATAATAATTAACATGTTACTAATAAACGACTATATAATTATATGTATTATTTATATATAGTTATCATTATTATGTGTATTATAGTATATGTTATCATAGTTATGTTTATTTACAAAACCCAAGTGAGATGTATTCCGCCGATGGTTAACCGAACTAAATGCAGTATATTATACATAATCGATCTAGTATATGTACTTGTAAATAGTTAGTGTTCTAATTGCAACTATTATTTCATGAACAGATTTGAAGCCGTTTGTCATTAAAATATTTGTAATATTTATATATAATTTATACTATACTATTATATATTATATATATTATATACCAATATATAATCTGGAATATATAGTACCAGTTTTATATTAAATGTAGAAAATTCATTTGTATATTTTGTTACTTATATCGAGAGGGGTGGTATTATTATTTATAATGAGTAGCATGATAACATAGATCTGATTTGTGAGTAATTTAAAATACTGTATTATTAGACTTATTTCTTCAGATCATCAAACATTACATCTCGATTCAAAAGTTAGGTGTTTCCAATTAATTCCTCTCCTAGAGATATCAACGTGTACGTTCGCACCTATCTTATCCTACTATTTAAAATAACTAATTATTTGTAGAAGTATATTAAGCATTGGTCAGAACGAATATTTACTTAACCCCGTGTTAAAAGAGAGCTATAAACGTATGATGACAAAATATTTTTATTTAAGAGAGTTTCAATCTCGTCTTCAATTGGTTTATGGTACCATTGCAACTTCTTGTCCAATTATCATTTTAACACTCTAATGTGGAGGTAGTTGTCCAGTTTTTAATAGTCATCATATAATAATATATGGTGTTTTGTTTTACTAAATGCCCATTTTCATCACTCAGGTTATACTACCAGATCTTTATGAAAAAAAAGTCTCAAATCATTAATCTACAGGAGAGCTTAGGAACAAATATGGCAACCTCATTTACGGGAACCATAACGATCTCCCTAAGGAATATATCATTCATATTTCATATTTTTTACTGGATCCAGTCAAAAAGGTTTATTGTTATCTAAAATGTTCAACAAGTTTATATACCCATTTTAAATTATGCTAACAATATTATTAATAGATTTGTCTTTTTTATAGAAACAACATCAATCTTTTATTCCAAAAGAAGTACGCTTATTAAGTTCTTATGGGTGAAATGAGAAAGTTTACCAACTTTGAGTTGTTTCTTGTTTATTTCAAAATATAATTCTAAACTTGGTAAACTCAACGTGTCAAACACAGTGGAATTTCTAAACCTTTGCAAGATACTTATGATTTTTGATATAAAAATAAACAAAAAAATGGAACAATAACAAATAGGAAAAACAAATAGCGTATTTAATTATCGACAAATAAAAATAAAACAAATCATGAGAATGTTAAACTCAGTTATAATATTTGCAAAAGCGATAGTTTATAAAGCTGAGGTCTTATAATAATTACATAAATAAGATATTGCTGAAGATAATCTATATGCGAGGAAACGTTTCTGGTACTTCGGTCATGCAAACTAAAAGAGTAGTGGAATGTTTTCATTTCGCAATGTATGACTGTTCGTGGTAATGGTTTTTCCCGCACCCAGTTATGAGTTCGAGCGCTATCGTACAGTGAGTATATCGTGCGCGTAACATGTCCTCAGGCGGGTCCCAACTATCTACATACAGCTCTTAAGCATCGCTAAAAATCTTCAGGAAGTTTCGTTGGAATTTTTAAAGGATATAACATGACATATCGTTAATATTCATCTAATTTCAATTCTGTAATTTTACTAAGTATAAAATTAAGAAATACATCAATAGGCATAATTACTATCCACATCTCAATCATTGGTTTAAATGGTGTTCTTTTCTTGAATACATTATCATCGAAACTCTATCCAATGAGTGTAAATTCTTAACACCTATAGTATATCTCAAATAACACATTCCAATCTAGCTTTCTAATTACAAATCAGTTAGTGTGTGTTATATAGTCTTCGCCATCACTGCATATCATCTCCATGAGGTGTGAGAGTGAATCAGAGCGTTTATGTCCTCTCGTTTTCAAAATAGGATATTTGTGGTGTAACTTTCCAAATAGACGAAAAGATAGACAGCTTCTTTAATTTAGAGAGATATTATAAGTTATTGGTAAGATCAAAAATCCTTTACTACGCTTTGCTGCGTACACATTAGCTTATTGTAATAGAACATAATATAGTTAATATTTATTCTCTATATTTCATAGCAAAAGTTCACTCATAAGAGCTAAAAAAAAAATAAAGAGAGAAAAATAATGAAAAAAATAAACATGTTTATTTTATATACTATCATACTTCTGATAAGGCACCCAAAAAGCATTACATAAAATCTCAAAACTCATACGACACATTTCTCTCCCAATTCACATCCAATTTGGTCGACGAATAGTATATTATCAAACTATTAGAGGATATATAGGATTATGTGAGTCCATCCAATCACTATCAAAGTGAATAAGGCTAAAGCATTTACTTTTCTTACATGTTCTTTTAAAAGGATTCATTATCATAACCGGACCCAGCATGTTTCATCTTTGAAAGATATATTTATAAATAATAAAGTTATTAGTTGCCATAGGCTGATGATAACTTGTTATATATAATACTGGTACTGTCATAGTATTTGGATTCTACATTAGGTATTAGGCTTAAATCAGCGCTGGATACAATCTGTGATTATTTTATCTAATATTTTATGGAGCGCTATTAAATAATTTAGGCCTATCGATTAATATTATTCTCACAACCAGCATTTTCATTACAGAGAATTACGCAAATAATAATAATAATAATAGGTCGTTAATATAGAAACTAGCCTGGAATTCTAGGTTTTTAGAATTTATACTTAAAAACAATATTAATCTCGGATAATTAATAATAATAATAATAAATAATAATTAATAATAAGGTAATAATAAAACTATAAAATGTAATTATAAAAATTACTACATAATATAATAATAAAATTATAAAAAGTCATAAATGTAATATAGATAATATAATAATTCATTCAAAACTAAAACTATAATAATATTATATCTAAAGTGAGTAGGAGAGCAGTTTCAGTTACGCAGCATGTCTCATCGAATAAAGATCCGCGTAGCTGTGAGCAGAGTTTGAAATTGCGATGTTTTAAAATTTATTTCTAATGTTGGTTATATTTTCTCGATGCTGGATTGTTTCAATGTACATATATATACTATCTCGAGTAATGAAAATCCAATGTATTTATACTTTAGAAAAGCATATTTTTGCTCATATTTTTTTTAAAAAATTATGTATCATTTCCAATGCGTATGCTGCTATTTCTTCCAGTCAATAAGGTATAAAAATAGTAAAATGTGAAAGTGCATTTTATTTTTTTTGAATATGTTTGTATATATAAGAACTCCTAATTAAACTGATCTATAATTCAAATATACATATTAAGTATATATAGGCTTAGCAAGATCGATGACAAAATTAATTGATAATCTTGTTTCTCTTATCATTCAAATACTACATATATTACAACAACTGACTAACAGAAATTGTAATATTATAAATAGATTTTAATATCCAGTTAAGTCATAAAATTAATGACCGAATATTAAGTCTTATTTTTGTAAGTACTCGTGCATCTAGAAGCTTTATAGCTTGTGTTAGATTTAATCAGAGGTGACATTGCTAATTGTGCGCTCGTTGACGGAAGCCCATGGTCAGAAATACTTGATATCGTGATGGTATTGCTATTAAGGTACGTATAAATCATTATGTGTTAACTCAAAACATCTCTCGATAAGGTTTTAGTAAAATTATTTTATTTTTAAACATATTGAATAGTAAATATATAATATATAACATCTATAGTAATTCAATTCTCGAGTAAATTTACATTAACAGTTTACATAAATTATACTTCGCCTATCAAATAAAAACAATGCTAATTGGAAAGTATATTTGTAAATGTAATATAAGAGTATATATATAAGAGTATACTTTTACCTTCTCGCCCCCTGACCTTAAAATTAATAATATTCAACAAGTAATAATAGTAATATAATTGTACAGTAGTTATTTAATAATACTTAAATAAATAAATATCAATTATATTAATAAACATTATTTCTTGCTAATTAATTAATGTTAATATTATACAAAGATTATGTGAAATTAAATAATAATGTAAGTCAGTGAGATGTGTTGTGTGTGTGTATAGATAGAAATGTGATTGTGAATTAAGAATATGTTAGTATTTTATTATTGTAGATGTTTTGTGTATATAATTGTATATTATAATATTATATTATATATTTATTATTGTTTATGTATGTGCTTTCACATGCTTTATTAGATTGATGAAGTAAATTATAATCATTACACATTAAGTTATTATATAATATTAATAAGATAGATAATTAAATAAAAATAATTAATGAATTAAAATAATTAAAAATAAGTAAGCAAAGTAAATTATTATAATCATATTCCTTGACTATTAATAATTAAAATTATTTATTTAAATAATTATATAATTATTATTATATATTATAGTAGTATTATTATAAAAAATAAGAATAAATAAAGTATTAAATATTAACAATAATATAATAATATAACATTATATGCATTAATATATTTTATTTAAATATATTATTGAGCTTAAAACAGTTGTAAATATCAATATTGAGTATTAATAGCATAGTATTAACATATGATATTAAATAGCAGTTAAAATATTTGTATTTAAATCATAAAATATATTAATTCATTTTAACTAATTTAACTCATTTGTTTTATTTATTTCACCTTAAACGGCGAACACCTTACTACATGATGTAATTTTACCGTTAGAGGTTATACCTTGGGCTATCTTATAATTTTAAGGAATAAAAAACCTTTTTTTAAACTTGATTTTTAAAGGGCAGAATCTTTGCTAAGAAGATGTTGATTAATTGACAGTAATATTAAAAGCATTATGAGCTTTAAAAAGCAGTAAATAATGCTAATAGTTATAAAAACAAAAGTGCTATAGGAGCTGTTTATTTTAGGATGTAGAGGTTATTAGCTGAAAATTTTCACATATAGTATATTAATACTGATATTTTACCTGCATTTTTATAAGTATTTGCTAATGATAGTTAATTAATTGATAGTAAGTATACTTTTAATACAGTGAATAAACATGCAATATGAGTAAGAAGTTAAGCTAAGTTAAACGCTAAGTAAAACAAATAAGTACTTACTAACCATTTATTTATGAGAATTATGCTATCACTTCGGGCGTAAACCTTCACCTGTCTACTTACTCTGTACTATCTATTTCGCTAGCACATATCTGATACTATACTAGTTACTGAATTTATCATGCCTTTTTACAGCGTATGTAAATTAATAATAAATATGTGAGTATAAGCCAGTAATAACATCCATGAAGTTAATTATTACAGAGCAGTAAGATCTAATGTCTCACCATATCTTATTAAATGCATATACTTACAATATCCCCTTTGTAGTTTATAGGTATTTTAACCCCTCGCGGCTCTTACTAATGAGCTTATAACTATTATACCTTAAAGTATGTATATTATGTTAAATATAAATAGCTCGTTAATAGTCCTATTATATAAAACATAACTATAGGATAATATTTAAAAGCAGTATAATTAGCAGTTTATAAAAACAAAATGACTTGAAGTGTACTAATCCCCTTGGTGTTAGGTAATAACCTCTATTGATTTTACTGATTTTTACTGCATTTTAAGTGGTATTGAATTATTGATGTTTTTAATGATAAATGATTCCGTATTATTATTGGATTATTAGGCTTATATTTTTATGTTTTTATGAAATAAGACTAACTTAATAGTATAAGTAGCGAATGCAATTTATTACTTAGCGAACATTATTTTAATATATAACCCACCTTAATACATTACCTCATACGCTTCATTAAACCGTGGAGTGATAGATCATTATCATTCAATATTTATAAGCGTATTCTAGGCTCAAGGAGGCTAGAAAACGGCTTTGACAAAAGTGGGCATCAATGTGTGACTTAACTAACTGATTATAGGCAACTGCAGTTTATATATAATTGACTTATTACTGTAATGTGCATGTGCATTTACATTTATGAATCACTTATAATTAATACTCAACTCTCCAAAAAATTCTTCATTCTTGCATTGATGTTTTCTGTAGTAACATGCCACTAATACTCCTTATACGGTTATATTGTAGGAACCATCAAAATTGTACTGAACCATCAAATAATTGATAACTGATATAATAACTATCTAATTAAATGCTGTATAGTTACATACCAATTTATAGGTGCTATATCCAAAGTAATATGATACATGCCCCAATAAAATGATGGACGTCATATTTCAAATAGTTATAGGACGTGAATCTAAAAGTAATGAGCCAATCATAAGATTGATATTCACATAACAGATATAGATAGGTACTAATCAAAGCTTAGATAACCAACATTTAATCGGGCCTACACTAAAGTTTGATAATAATAGGCATCAATGCTGCTAATTAGGCATCCAATCATTCAAAGTTGGATAGTTCAATTCAAATGCTGATGATTTCATCATATTTCCTCTAATAACGTTGAAGGGCTATATCCTTTGCATAGAGGCATCAAAGGTTATATATGAGGCATCAAAGCTGAAGGCATTCAAAAATAATCGAGTGTGATGCAGTGTGTGTGTGTATAATAATATTATATATATTATAAATAGTTAGTGTTATTGATGTTGTGTGTGTGTATATTATTATATATATATATATATATTATAGTGTGTGTATATATATGTTGTTTATGTTGTATATGTTGTATATGTTTGAGTGTGGATATAAGTGTGTGTGTGTATGCAATGTATAGTGGGAAATCATATATGTCGCCTGATCTG
>JABUQX010046855.1:0-12500 GCA_015478945.1 Trachelipus rathkii
AAAAGAGAGTATCACAGGTAAGGGCTCAGGATCTTTGAAAAAACAATGTTTTTAATAAATACCTAAAAGGCAAAAAGCGATAAAATGATTCTCGGACCAATCACATACGAGTTCATATAGAGATAAGGATTACTCGTCCACTCACAAGAAAGGAAACATTTCCTTCCTTTCCTGCTTAAGGATCTAACGATCCCAGCATTGTTTTTATGTTTGACAATATATTTATAAAAATAACATGATTCTCAATTCTTGTCTATCTGGATTAACTTTTTGACCCTGGTATTAAGGGCCTTAAATCAGCCCAGACAAAAAGGCTTATCCTAAATTTAGGCCTAACGTATTTCAACACAATTTACAGAAAGAGGTCAGTTTGAAATATATTTTGGACCTGGAATTTAGGCTAAAATCGCCCCGGGGTACAAAAAAGGCTTATCCTAAAATTTGGCCTAAAGTAGTTATTTCAACACAATTTTAAACAGAGAGAGGTCTGTTTCGTATCTGTAAGGAGTGCGGGTTGTGTTTTCTCGTGTTGGATTTTCAATGTACATAGATGATAATAATAATAATTATAGAAAATTCGAAATTATTTAAAAAACTTTGAAAATATTTTTTAGTTAACATTGAGCGAATAATACAAATGTAAGTGAAATAATGTTTATTTTTAAAAATTAAAAACCTAGAATGATTTTTAATAAAATCATGTTATGTTAAGCAGAGATTTATTTTATTTGTTAATTTTATTACTTATTTCATGGCTAAAGATGATGTAAAGCAGTAAGGTCAATAGAACAAACCGTGGCATAGCTTGGTGTAGAGGGTTGCTAGGGGCTTGCCTTACTGATTTATCTGATTTATGTTTTTAAGGTACGTAAAAATATATGTTTTTAATAAAATTTTTTTAAATTTTTTATTAAAATTATTTTAAAACTTGATAGTTAATAAAAATTAATAAACAAAAAGTATTAACAGTTAATAATAAATTCTTTGTTCCAAGATAATGATTGATTTATTATAGAAAGTTTAAGAAACTTTGAAATAATTATAGTTATAATGATTGAGTAATATAAATGTACGTCTTTAATTAAAACAATATAAGTATTTTAATAGCAATAATAATAAAAAAAGGCTTATCCTAAATTTTGGCCTAAAGTAGTTATTTCAACACATTTTACAGAGAGAGGTCATTTTCGTAATCTGTAAGGAGTGCGGGTTGTTGTGTTTTCTCGTGTTGGATTGTCAATGTAACATAGATGAATATATACATAAATAATATAGAAAATGCCGAATTAATTTAAAAAACCTTTTGAAAATATTTTAGTAACATTGAAGCGAATTAATAATACAATGTAAGTGAATAATGGTTTATTTTTAAATAAAAACGCTAGAATGATTTTAATAAAATAAATGTTATGTAGCAGAGAAGAACTTAGTTTGTTATTTTTATACCTTAATTTTCATGGCAAAGATGATTGTAAGCATAGTAAGTCAATAGAAACATAAACGTGGCAGCTTTGTGTAGAGGGTTGCTAGGGGCTTGCCTTACGATTTACTGATTATTGCTTTAAGGTACGTAAAATATATGTTTTTAAAAAATTTTATAAATTTTTATTAAAAATTATTTAAAACTTTGAAATATTTATAAAATTAATAACAAAAAGTGGTGAACAGTTAATAATAAATTCTTTGTTCAAAGATAAGGATTGATTTACTAATTATTTTAAAGAAACTTTGAAATAATTTTAGTTATAAATGATAGAGTAATATAAATGTACGTGTTTAATTAAAACTATAAGTAATTTTAATAAATTATGCGTTTATGGTGGTTTCACAACAGAAAGAACTTAATTTGAATATGTTAAACAGGATGCGTGTGTGCGTGGGTGTGTGTGTGTGTGTGTGTGTGTGTGTGTCTGTGTGTGTGTGGTGTGTGTGAGTGTTAAATAATAAAAACAATAGGCATGAAGTATAAACTAAGAATAATAAAATATAATAATAGTAAAATAATGAGAATAATATATAATAAATAATAATATAAATGATATTAAATCATCAATTAATATATAATAATAATAATAATAATAATAATAATAATAATAAATAATAATAATACATAATAATAATAATAATGAATAATAATAATAATAAATAATAATAATAAAAATAAATAATAAAATAAATAATAAAATAATAAAAATTTAATAAATAAAAATAAATAAAAAGTATTAAAAACTAAAATAAAAACATAATGTTAATAAATTATACGTTATGTGAGTAAAACATAATAGTTAAAGCAGTAAAGCACGTAAAAACAAAAAGCCTACAAATCCCTTTGTTGCTAGGCAACACCTCTATTGATTTACAGATTTACTAATACGAATACTATGTAATATTAATCGATTTGTATTGTAATTTAACGCAGTAAAACATATGAGTTAAAGCAGTAAAGCAGTTAAAACAAAAGCCTATCTAAATTCCCTTGTTTGTTAGTAACACCTCTATTTGGATTTAAAGGATGGAGTCTTGGGGTTGTAGATAAAGTTAAGTTAATTTAAATTTAGAGCAGGTAAAACATATGTAGTGGACGTAGTACGGAAATGTTATATACACTTTCATTAGTAAATGCGCACTGGTGTTAGGGTAACACCTCTATTGATCTACTTGTTTTACTGCTTCAAGTCTGTAAGCATGTTGGTTTCTTGATCTGAAATATTCCAATAATTGTAGTAAGAATAGAAATGATTATGATATCAGCCACTCTGATTTTTAAGTAGTCTATGGTGAGTGAAATGTCTTTATGGAGTAAGTGAGAGGGTCATATGTGTAATGTGTGTGTGTTATATATGTGGTGCCTATGGTGAGTGTAAGTGTCTGATGGGTGAGTGTAAGTGTCATGGTGTATTTGTTGTGTGTGTGGATATAATGGTGTGCATAGTGTATGTGTGTGAATACTAGTTAAATGTAAGTGTCTAGGGGTGAGTGTGTAAGTGTCTATGGGTGTGTGTGTGTATATGTGTGGTGTAATGTGTGTGTATTAGTGTAAGAACATTTGTTTATGGATGAGTGTATAAAGTCTAATGTGTGTTTTCAAACTTAAAAAATGTCTAAGGAACGGTGGTAAGTGTCTATGTGTGTGTGTGTGTGTGTGGTGGCGTGTGTGTATTATAGGTAGCCTAACGGTTTGGCGGTGTGGTGTATATTATTAAATATATATATATATTATATAGTGATATTATGTATTATATATATATTTAATTATATATAGTGAGTAAAATGATATTATATATATAAATATATATATATAATATATTATATATAATAATATATATTATAATATTATTATATATATATATTATATATATATATATATAATATATATATATATATATATATATATATATATATATAATATATAATATATATAATATATATATATATATATATATATATATATATATAATATATATATATAGTATATATAAATATATAAATATATATATATATATATATATAATATATATATATATATATATATATAATATTATATATATATATATATATATATGTATATATATTATATATATATACTATATAATATATATATATATATTAATATATATATATATATATATATATATATATAATATATATATATATATATATATATATATATAATATATATAATGAATATATCATATATATATATATATAATATAATATATATATATATTAATATAATATATATATATATATATATAATATATTATATATATATATATATGATATATATAGATATATATATAAATATATATATATATATATATATATATATATATATATATAATATATATTATATATATATTATATTATATATATATAGTTATATCATATATATTATATATATATAATATATATATATATATATATAATATATATATTATATATATATAAATATATATATATATATTGGGTGTGTGTAACCTAACCTAACCTAACCTAACCTACCCTAACCTAACCTAAGCTTAACCTAACCAAAAGGGTATACCTAACCTAACCTAACCTAACCCTAACCTAACCTAACCTAACCTAGACCTAACCTAACCCTAATCTAACTAAACCTAACCTAACCTACCTTAACCTAACCACTAACCTAACCTCACCTATACTAACCTATACTTATCCTAACCTAACCTAACCTAACCTCTAACCTAACCTAAACCTAACTTAACGTTATCCTAACCTAACCTAACTAACCTAGCCTAACCTAACCTAACCTAACCTAACCTTAACCTAACCTAACCTAACAAATTAACCTAACAAATGTTAGTAATATATATATTATATATATATAGTATATATATATATATATATATATTATATATATATATATATATATATATTAAATATATATTATATATGTTTTTGGCAATTTGTTTCCAGAGGTTTCATTTCGTTCGAACAACTTATTCGTACAAGCGATCTTCGACTCGCGGATATTGACGTTTTAGAATCCCAAATAATCACCATATATATATAAATAATATATATTATAGTAATATATATATTATATATATATATATATATATATATATATATTATATGTGAGACAGTTATTTTTCTTGAACTCACAAGGTCACCAAACTATAAGCCGAAATACGACAGGGAATCTTTGTGAGACATATGCATGCATGTCCTAGAGTGTATGCAGCTCTGTAAGAGGCTACTTGCAAGTCTCCTGTATACACCTTAAAATCCTTGGTGAACCCCTTCATGATTTCATACTGTATACTGTATAAAACTTGATTGTTTGGCGTCTTCTTCCCCCCAAGGAAAGGACGCCAAAACAAAGAGCTATGATTGGTGGAGGGACTGAGAGTGCCCAAAGCTAAGAGAAGCTCGGGAGTATATTTTAGGATCTCACGCCCTGAGGTCGCTTTAGAATAGGTATTAGTGCCCAATCTCTTATTGTTAGTTATTACGAGTGATTAATAGTAATTTCTAACGACATATTGTGCATATTAACATCCTATTTACTTATCTGATTGAAACCATATCTGTCAATATCATATCACTATCATAATAAAGCCACTACGCAGAAGTACCTCTTAATCAAACCCCCGGTTAATGAATGAGTTCTCATTAATCATTAGATAGCTAGAGTGATTCTAGCCTATATATCTCTCTCTGGTGATTCCAGTAGTGACAGGGAGCTGAAACCCCTTAACCTGGAGTCAGATACTGTGTAAAATTTACAAATATTCAAATTAAAAAAAAAACGTTACTTTTGTGTATTTAAGTGCTTAAATAGTGTGATATTTGACAAATAAATAAATTATTTGAGTCAAAATAATAACAACGTGAAGAATTAAGCCTCTTATTAACCTCATTGATAATAAGAAGGAGAAAAAGTCGTTGTTAGAACATTCGGATAGCAACAGAAAAACCGTTTGCTATTTCAAAAATTTGGGATTTCAAACCAAGCCCTATTTTTTAGGCTTAGTCATCAGACGCCTAAGTTTGACTCAAAATCGACTCCACAAAATATAGTCAGTAACTCGAGCCTATAGAACAATGGTCTCAACTAAAAAACTGACTCTTCGGACTCAAACGAAAAATTCTTCAAAAGGAAATAAGGGGAAAGGGAAGTCTCCTTCCCCCCAACGAACGCAACCCTCTCATGATGAAGTAGGGCCATCTGTTTCTTCCTCAGAGACTGAATTGGAAATCACACCACAATCTTCCCGCCAAAAAGGAAGGGCGAGGCGTCCTGATAACAATTCACAATTAAAAACATACAGTCAGCTAACATCGAGTCAGTTACCAACCTTTGACCCTTATGATGTTATAAATTGGCTCAGTGCTACAACAACGATCTTCAAATTAAATCATGTAGAAGATACTCACGAACGTGTTCGTTTGTTGGCCCCAATCTTGCCCACTATTTTGGTCTCTAAAATTAAATTCCCCTCCAAAATAACGCTTATCGTCTGCTATTAGAAAACATAGAAGAAGTGTACCTTCCCGCCTTGAGAAATCGGATACGTGATGTATTCAAACAAGGCATGAGACCAGAAGAGTTGCCAAGTGAATATCTTCACCGAGTGAATGGAATGCTTGGTAGTAAGAGCTTCGATGTTTTGGCCGAACATAACCCTAAGTTCGCCATCGATCTGTTCCTTGAGCAGATTCCCAAAAACATCCAGATGAGTGTCTATTACCTCGCCGAAGAGAATGACTTACATAGAATGGTCAAAGTTGCCGATGATCTCTACAGGAACTTCGTTCGAAAAGGAAGAAATTACCAACAACCAAATTACGAACAGACTTGGAGCTCTGTAAACTCTGTGCGAAACAGAACCGACACGAGAGATACAGACTCAGTTTATCCACCGATCAGCGCGCGTGATCAAGAGCGCAAACATGAAGCTGGTCACAGCGGTGAAACCCAGCTGTCCCGCCAGATGGCAGACCTCACAAAGACTGTGAACGAGCTTGCCAGCTCACTACAGCGGTTCATTCAAGGCCAACCCGACACAGCTGATAGAGGAAATATGACCCGAGACAAAAGTAGGTCACGACACTCAAGGTCGGATGCAAATGGCTATAGTAAGGCATTTAATAACGCCGTGAACGAGCTCTGTTTCTATCATTCCCGCTACTTATTCAAGGCCTATAAATGTGAGAGTAATGAGTGCCCTATGTATCCATTACTATATAATAATGGCGAAAGAAATGCCATACACAATGCTTCCTCCTCGGGAAACTAGTCACGTGGCTGCGTAAATCTCCAACTAACAGCAGCCATGAAAATCACACTCACAACAGAAAGGTGAGATTTCATAATACCATCAAAGTGATCGACGACCATCTTACAAACAGTGATAAGTGGAATAAAATAAACTTAGAAAACACGAGTGCTGGTGAATTAAATAACAGTTATATCAATCATACCAACTCTATTAACATTAATAAATATAATAGCAAAAGTACTCCTACCACTTACTACTACATACTACTACACTTACTAACTAACTACTACTACTACTAATACTACTACTACTACCACTTTTTGACTCTTAATAAAATAATAATAACTTATTCATTCTGTTACGAAATAATGAAAGTTGACTAAAAATAAACTCAATTTCTTAATAATAATAATAATAATAATAATAATAATAAATAATAATTATACTAATAATAATAATAATAATAATAATAATAATAATAATAATAATAATAATAATAATAATAATAATAATAATAATAATAATAATAATAATAATAATAATAATAATAATAATAATAATAATAATAATAATAATAATAATAATAATAATAATAATAATAATAATAATAATAATAATATTTTATTATTATTATTATTATTATTATTATTATTATTATTATTATTATTATTATTATTATTATTATTATTATTATTATTATTATTATTATTATTATTATTATTATTATTAATAATAATATTAATAATAATGTGAACAATAATGACAATGAAGATGATCAAAATTATCAAAATATAGAAACAACCACCAGCACTAACCAAGTGGAAAATATTAATCCCATTATAAATAACAATAAAGTTGAAAATATTGAATTAATAAATCAAAATTTTATCAAAGAACAATCAATAAATCATCAAAGTGTACAAGGATTGCATGTTCCTTCTTGCTCAAAGAAACTTAAAAGTTCACAAACAAAATATGGTAGTAGTCCACAAAACAAAAATATATCAATGTATAAAAATATTATATTAAATGGTACCGATGTCAACAAAGGTCTTGAAACCGATGTTTCAAACTATATGGGTAATGTACAAAATAATAATTTTATCACTACTGTGAACCCGATGCATGTGGGGTATATCTTTTTCCAATCAAATTTATCAAATGGGAGCGGTGTTATGGACCTTGCAAGGGAAAGTGAGAGCAATGAAGCAAATATCTTGTCAGACCCGACTGATTTAAGTGCTGTTGACGACCGCTGCTTAAGCAGTGAGAATGTTGCAGCCGATGTTGAGGTAGGCGGAAAAGTTTGCAAGATTGACAACCTGACCTTGTACATGGTCTATGACACACTAAATAAGGTCGATTACCTGGTCGACTGTGGCTCAGTTAAAAATATCCTGGCGGGAAGTGCTCCTGACAATCACAAAGCGCCCCTAGGGTATATGCTGGCAGCCAATAACTCAAAAATTGCTATTTATGATATTAAAAATGTTGAAATTAATTTAGGGCTGGGTCGAAAATATCTTGACACTTTTTATGTAGCTGCTGTAAATACAAACATTTTAGGTCTGTCATTTTTAAAGAATTTTGAGATGGGCATTGATTTTAAACGTGATCTATTAATTGACTCTATTACAAAGAATACTATAAAATTGAGTAGGAATATGAATTTTAATATTAAGAATGTGCCTGCTCCTTCTCACTCAAATCTCTCTCTCTCCCCTCCTCCTATCTCTGTGCATGTTCCTTCTAGTTCTTTAAATTTTAATGAAATATTAATGAAATATAAAAATTTATTTGCAAATCCCTATCTACCCGAAAACCACAACATAAAATTGAAACAAATGCAACGATGGGATGAAATTTTTGAAAAATAGAAAAATAAAAATAAAAGAATGAGCACAGCATGGATAGATGAGGACGGTCAGGAAACTTCTGATGAAAAGGCCGCTTTTATACCAGAAAAAGTATTAATAGAGCTCGCCAACACCTATCCTTACAAAGTGAACATAAAAGGCTCTATGCTCAAACTAAAGCAGAACTTGACAATCTTGTAGCCACAGGAGTCCTACGCCGTAGCAATTCACCGTGGTCCTTTCCCATGAGCGTCCTAGAGAAGAGTGGAAATAGGGTGAGAATAATTTCCGATTTTAGAGATCTGAATAAGAGGGCCGAAATAGAAACGTATGGTCTCCCGCATCTACAGGATGCTATGTTTACACTGAAAGGGAGTAGGCTATGCACTCGTTTGGACCTCACCTAGGCCTTCTACGGGATACCACTCCACCCTGCCTCGGAGAAGTACTTCACCAACACATCCAATATCGGTTCTTACACTTACAGGTACCTCCCATAGGGTACGTCTCATCTCCCTTCATATTTCAAGCTTTCATTGATACTGTCATGCAAGGAATCGAGAACACATGTACTTACATGGATGACATATTGATTCACTCCCAAACTGAAGAGGAACACAAAATTCTCCTTCAACAGGTGCTAAGAAGATTACAATACTTAAACATCAGTGTCAATCCCTCCAAGTGTCAAATCGGGGAAAAGGAGATCGAATTATTCTTGGCTTAACCATAAATAAAACGGAATCAGAAACTACAATCATTGAAAAAATCAGTGGAGATTAATACACACCCCAAGCCAAAAACTAAAAGGAAATTAAGAAGTTTCCTTTGTAAAAATTGGGTTTTACACCGCAGCAAGCAAACCCCGTTGTTTGCAAGAAATAACCAGCGCCCCAATTATGTTCCTGAACGGAAAGCCCTACGGAAATCGTCGCCTTAGCTGGAACCCCTTGGCAGACAAACCTTTGAAAATGCCAAAAAGGCTGTTAAAAATGCCTTTGCACTTGCCTACCAAAGCACCTCAACCCCTTACAAAATTATCATCCATACGACAGACGTATCTACAGGAACTGTCATCTTATCCGCTACTGAAGAAGGGGATAAGCCAATTGCCTTCTACAGCTCAGTTCTGTCTCAAAGTGAAAGAAATTATGACCACGCCAATCGATTACTGGTCTGTCTGACTAAAATATTCAGAAAATACGGATACATGCTTACCAATAAGGAGAAAAGTTCATTAATCATTAAAAAACAACAATTTTGGTTCAAGAAGACCAAGCTCTCTCTCTACGTTGATGTTTCTTTAAATTACGCTCGAGTTATTCTCCCCGACCGCCGAGTGGCCGACATTATTCTTATGACTCACCTCCAAAGTCATATGGGTATTTCTCGCTGCCTCACTGCCCTGAAGGTCGATTTTGTATTCAAGAACATGCATAAGAGGGTCAAGGAGCTAGTCCGTTCCTGTCCCCAATGTCAAATGCATAAGGTCGGACGTGGAATAAACCCTATTTACGGAAAGTACAAGGAGGTGTCTTACAAGTTCGAAGCTTTTCATGTAGATATCCTGAAATTACCTGTCTGTAGGGGATATAAGTACCTATTAACTCTCATCGACCGGTACTCTCATTATGTATGGGTCTTTCCCTTGAAAACCATCACGAAAGAGACAGTAGTGCAGACTTTGATTAACCAGCTAATTCCGCATTGTGGAATTCCCAGCCATCTCATCACAGATAAAGGTGGAAATTTTACGTCACACTTATTTGAAAAGTGTGTGTAAACTGCTAGGTATACTTCACACAACGACCGCCAGTTACGCGCCTTTTTCAAATAGCAAGGTAGAAGTCACAAATAAGATGATTATTAATAGTCTTAGAACCATGCTCGCTGAACCGAGTATGGAGAGCCAAGAGTGGTTAGACGTTTTACCCTTCGCCTTGTTCGCCCTCAGGCTAGCACCCATCTCACAGAGTGGCATCTGTCCGAGTAAATTATTATATGGCCAAAATATAAACATTCCTGACGGCCTATTAGACGCCTCTATCCCCGACGGTCCGAAATCATATGATACCTATATTGAAAAACTAGCAGGATTAATGGCAAAACCTCTGGCACAAAGAACTAATTTACGTAACAGGAATGTGTTTTTACCTAAGAACTTGAATGATGCAAAATATTTACTGGTAAAGAGTCAACAGTACAACGTTGGGAAGCTCTCCCCTAAGTATCACGGCCCTTATAAGGTTGTCAAGATAACCAACAGTAACGCTCACATTATAAAGGGTGATAAGGTGGTAGTTGAAAACCTAAGAAATGTCAAAATCTTCTACAATCTAGTTCCCGACCCTTCTGACCGAAAGAAAAACTCGGAATAAATGAAATAAAGACAGAAGGGGGGGGGACAGAAGTAAATATCTCTTGAGGAAAATAAGAGTCAAAGACGTTGCTGTGGTGATTAATACGAGAACAAAATCGTTTGTTAAAGGTGTTAAATATTCATATTGTAGTTCTTTCCCCTTTTTCCCAAGTATAATTTCATCTCTTCTTCTTTCTACTTTACTTTGCATTTCATGTACAACACAGAAGGCGGGTGTGGAGAAAGCTATATCGGTGAAAAACAGAAACCTAGGCTTCACCTCTGTTTCTGAGGCCGATATCCTTCCCGCAATTCAAGGTTCACCAAAAACTGTACGCCGAAATACGACAGGGAATCTTTGTGAGACATTTGCATGCATGTCCTAGAGGGTATACAGCTCTGTAAGAGGCCACTTGCAAGTCTCCTGTATACACCTTAAATCCTTGGTGAACCCCTTCATGATTTCATACTGTATACTGTATAAAACTTGATTGTTTGGTGTCTTGTTCCCCACAAGGAAAGGACGCCAAAACATAGAGCTATGATTGGTGGAGGGACTGAGAGTGCCCAAAGCTAAGAGAAGCTCGAGAGTATTATTTAGGATCTCACGCCCTGAGGTCGCTTTAGAATAGGTATTAGTGCCCAATCTCTTATTGTTAGTTATTACGAGTGATTAATAGTAATATCTAACGACATATTTTGCATATTAACATCCTATTTACTTATCTGATTGAAACCATATCTGTCAATATCATATCACTATCATAATAAAGCCACTACGCAGAAGTACCTCTTAATTATATAATTAAATACTTGAGTTTCTCCATTAAATTATTAGATAGCTAGAGTGATTCTAGCCTATATATATATATATATAATATATATATTTATAATTATATATATATATAATATATATATATATATATATATAAATATATATATATATATATATATATATATATAATATATATAAATATATATATATAATATATAATTTATATATATTATTATATATATATATATATATATATATATTAATATATATATATTATATATATATATAATTATATATATAATATATATATTATATATTATATATATATATATATATATATATATATATATATATATATATATATATATATATATTTATATAATATATATATATATATATAATAATATATATATATATATATATTATATATATATATATATGTATATATATTATTATATATATATATATATATATATATATATATATATTATATATATATATATAATATATATTATTATATAATCAATTTATATATATATATATATATATATATATATATTATATATATATATATATATATATATATATATATATATATAATATATATATTATATATATATATTTATATAATATTTTATTTATAAATATATGTATATTTTATGTATAAAATAATATATATATATTATTTATAATTTTTTATTTTTTTAATATATATATATATATATATAATATATATATACTATATTATATATATATATATATAT
>JABUQX010046855.1:17500-30000 GCA_015478945.1 Trachelipus rathkii
GTTCTCTAGTTTGAGAAATTGGCGGAAATAGTTTTTGGTATTAATTGCTACAGTAGTAAGATGCAGATAAATGTTTGACAAAGGTGACAAAGCTATGATGCATGTTTAATTATGGCAGGGTAAGAGTTTGTATTTATTAAATTTTACAAGCGAAATGGAAAAAAGCGCTGGTCTTTAACTATGTAAATCACAGTGGACCTTGTGAACGATTTTAATTGTGTCCAGAAATACGTGTTTGAATGTCCTAAAAACCAATGATAAGGTTTCGAAAGAAAGGTGTTTGGAAATATATCAGGAGAAAAAAGAAAATAAAAGTTTGATACATAGGAAAAAAAAGTGAATATACATTTTGGAAGAAGAATGAATAGGGACTTGTAATAGGATGGGAAAACCTTCTGGAAGGAACTATGAAAGATTAATTGGAATCTTCTTAATTAGGGATTGTACTTTCGTGAATGATGAAATGAATATGTAGGGAGAAAGAACACTTCAAAAATCTATATAGCATTGACAGTGATGTGATGATAGTGAAGGTGTGTTGGTTTGGTGGTGTAAGAAGAAATAGATACTTTGAGGAAGAGGTAATGGGTAGAGTGAGAATGGTAAATCAGTAGGTAATAGGTATGGATGGAATTGCAGGTGAAATTATCAAGAATGGAAACAAGATGGTGATTAACTGGAAGGGAAGTTGTGTAACAAAGCGTTTATGCAGTGTATAGTTCTGAAAGATTGGAGAAGAGCAATTTTTTTTAAATGTACAGGGACCACCACAGCACACAGGTCATGTGGCTATACCGTGTCAGCAAACCAACAACAGTGGAAGTCCCTAGCCCCTAGCAAAACGACAAAAATCGCGCTGAGAGAATTAAATTTCATAGAGGATGTTTAAATCACACAGGAATGTAAAAACTCTGTCACTTCAGAAAGGAAAGGATTCAGAGAGGATACGTGCAAGGCAATGTTGGACAGGAATAGCATGCAAACCAGGGAAGAACGAGCATCGCAACCCACAAACACATGAATAATTGAAAGGCGGCAACTCGAGCAGCAAAACGTGCAAGATGGTTCATCATCCTGAGACATGAGAAAACCATGGGTGAAATTGGTATGTCCTATTCGCAATCGAGCCAGGACCACCTCCAAAAGGCGACTTCTCCTGCAAGAAGAGGACCAGTGGCCAAGGAGGGATTTGACTGTACGGAGCTTGGTGCTACGATTATCCTCCGACCAACAAGCCTGCAAGCAAGAAAGGAAACCACGACGAATGAAGATATAAAAATCAGAAGCAGGAAGGCGTCCCAGTCGCAAGTCAGAAGGAAGGTGTTGTACATTTGGCAGTAAGTTGTTCGCTGCATGTTTAACTTCCCTATCGGCTCGCTCGTTCCCCGGAACACCCACATGGGAAGGAACCCAATATAATGCAACAGTTGTCCCCTGCACGTGCAACGAACAGAGGAGTCTCTGGATGGTAGAGACCAAAGGGTTTCTCGAAGACCTGTCAAGCAACGCCTGAAGGGCACTTCTGGAATCGGAGAATAGTGTGTAATTACTCACTGATGGGAAGCCGCTCAACCTATGAATTGCCATAGCCACCGCAACCAGTTTGGCAGAAAATACAGACGAGGAAGGTGGCAGTGTGAGAGACGGTGAAGATGGTTCCCATCCTGAGACGTGCGAAAACCATGGGTGAAATTGGTAAGTACTATTCACTATCGAGCTAGGACCACCTCCAAAAGGCGACTTGTCCTGCAAGAAGAGGACCAGTGGCCAAGCATGGGTTTGACTGTACGGGGCTTGGCTCCACGATTATCCTCCGTCCAACAAGCCTTCCAGCTAGAAAGGAAACCACGACGAATGGAGATATAAAAATCAGAAGCAGGAAGGCGTCCCAATCGCAAGTCAGAAGGAAGGTGTTGTACATTTGGCAGTACGTTGTTCGCTGCATGTTTAGCTTCCCTATCGGCTCGCTCGTTCCCCGGAACACCCACATGGGAAGGAACCCAATATAATGCAACTGTTGTTCCCTGCACAAGCAACCAGCAGAGGAGTCTCTGGATGGTAGAGACTAAAGGGTTTCTCGAAGACTGGGCAAGCAACGCTTGAAGGGCACTTCTGGAATCGGAGAATAGTGTGTAATTACCCACTGATGGGAAGCCGCTCAACCTATGAATTGCCATAGCCACCGCAACCAGTTTGGCAGAAAATACAGACTAGGAAGGTGGCAGTGTGAGAGACGGTGAAGTCTGGGAAAACAGCCGAAGCTCCCAGTCTCACATCCGTCTTGGAGCCATCAGTATAGACAGTGACCTAGTCCGAGTAAACCTCCGCATGAGACTGAAAAGAAACCCTCAACGTCGGCGGGTGTGCATCAGCTTTTGTTAATGAATGCATCCCAAAGCAGACAACGGGGGGTGAAGAGTCCCATGTTTCAGAGAAAGTATTAAAAGAATACTGCATGACCCCTAGGAGGGGTAGGTCGAAGAAATGGAAATAGGAATTTACTATCCCAGCAAACGGCCAGTAAGAAGGATTGTGTGGGGACCCGTTTAATGACAGAGGACAAGCCAGATGATTAAGGAACCTGAAAGCGGAGGAACAAGCAGCACATGGGCTGTTCTCTCCGCAGAAACCAGGGCATCACCCCCACTTTAGGAAAGTAACAATTGTACCCTTATATAATGGTGAAAATAAAGGGATCTGTAGGAACTTTAGAAGAATTATTTTATTGAGTGTTGTATTGAAGATATATGTTGGTAATTTTGTTGAAAGAGTGTGTCGAGTAACTGAGGGGCAGATGGTGAAGAAGGATGTGCATTTAGAAATGGTAGAGGATCTGTAGATCAATTTTTCACATGGAAGGAAATGAAAAAGAAGAAAAATAAATTGTTTAGGTCTAATGAACTTGCAACAGGCATGGTGGTAGGCTTCTGAATGCAATCAAAAGTATGTATGCCAATTGTGGTAGGCTTCTGAATGGAATTAAAAGTATGTATGTCAATAGTGAAACTAGTGTAAAAATAAATGGGGTGGAAAGCAAATGATTCATATTAATAGTGGAGTGAGACAGAGATTTGTTATTTCTCCATGTCTATTTGATTTGATTATGGATGGAGTGATGAAAGAATTAGAGGTAGGGGAAGGTGTTAGAATGATGGAGAATAGTAAAAGAGTGTAAGGTGCCCTGCTTAATGTACGCTGATGATTTGGTTTTGTGTGGCGAATCTGAAGAAAGTTTGAGAGGATTGGCAGAGGGGTTAGTGTTGTGAAAACATGTCGGATAGTGAGCAATTTGAACAAGTATATATCAGAGTTTAAATATTTAGGTTACATTTTGGATGAAAAGGGATCGGATGATACAGAATGTAGCAAGAAAGTTGTGAATAGTAGGGAGGTAGTGTATGCAATTAAATCCTTGGTGAATGTAAATGGAATAATTCTCGAGTGCGCTAGAGTTCTGCATGAGAGTATTGTTAACGATGTTAATGCATAGTAGTGAAGTTATGATGTGGAATAAGAGGTATAGATCTAAGGTGCATTCTGCTCACAATGATAATTTTAGGTTCGTGTCAGGTATGAGAAGAATTGATAAAATGATGAATGACGCTTTGAGAGTTTGTATGTAATAAGGTGTGAACAAGTGTGTTTTAAGATGGCTTGGTAAAATGAAAGGGGGGATGATTGTCGGTTGGTTAAGCGGATGTATAGTGGTGAGTGTGTTGGAAATCAACTGACAGGGAGAGGAAAAATTGGATTAAGCCAGTAAAGGAAGGTGGAGTTTGGGAGGCGGGAAGAAAGGTGCATAATAGTAGTGAATGGCTGAGATTTGAGAGGGGGATATGGTTGTGAGCCTAGCCCAAG
Organism: Trachelipus rathkii; assembly: GCA_015478945.1. Lineage (NCBI taxonomy): Eukaryota > Metazoa > Arthropoda > Malacostraca > Isopoda > Trachelipodidae > Trachelipus > Trachelipus rathkii. Next base: position 21,359 of record JABUQX010046855.1, read on the forward strand.
AGATAAACCCTACATTGACAAGATACCATAGTGAGAGTTCGTCGCTATTTTGTGAGGCCCTGGGGTGTATTTTCCCCCCTTTGATTTACGTCATACTGTTCTACTAGTGTTTCCTATTTCCGTGCATGATATTCACCCTACCTACATCTGTATGAGTTGTCTTGTAATAAAACAACAACTGCTTCGTATCTTTCAAATTCCTCTCCTAAAGTGCACAGTTGGTTAGCCAATGATCCATACAGAATTGCAAATGTTTTTAAGTTCACATCCTCATTTTGTGGAACTTAGCCAACTTTTAAAATTTTTATAAATCTCATTCCAAAAATTCAACATAAAAACCAATTCCAGCTCTTGCATCAGATTAGCAAAATTAAGAAGAAAGCCCATGTCATCTTGTTATAAGAAAGCATTCTTTCAGCAATTGGGTTGTTAAATTTTGGAATGGTTTGCCAAAGGAGGTTGTTGAGTGTGACTCAATTGCAACATTTAAGAAAGGGTTGGATAGGTATATGGATGGATTGGGTATCATATAGTATATTTAGACGAAGCCAAATTGGCGGGTTTTTAGTTACAGTAGTTATTAAAGTTAGATTGCATGTGTGACCATAACTTATTTGTTAAGGTATGTGGATGGTTTGGGTATAATATATAATTTTTTTTTACTAAGCCAAATTGGTGGATTTGTAGTTACAGTAATTTGACAAGCCCTAGCACGTTGACTGCCAAGCCTAAATTTGGATAAACTCCCCCGGGGCCAAAAAAAAGTGATCTGATTTTTTTTTATAAAAACACTATATGATGTATAAAAAAAGGTTTGGTGATAATTTTAGTGTTCAAAGTGTAATAGATTTTGATAAAATCTCTTTTTTTTTTTTTTTTTTTTTTGAAAACCTTCAGGGGGCCATGTCACCAATATATGGTGACAGTCCTTTTTACACGGTTTTCCGTAATTAAATTAATTTTTTTTAATTTACTAAGTGTAAATAGCAATAACAAACATGTTTTATACCAAAAAAACAGTTTCTACATGTTCAACTGAACTGTGAAAACCATGTTTGTGTTGTTAACTTTTTTAAATATTTTAAGAGCCATGTCACCAGTATTTGGTGACATCTTTATTTTTTATAAAAAATTACTAAATTGCATATTTTTTCATATTTTTTTCAAGAAATTACTAAAATGCATATTTTTTCTATTTCCAGGAATTATTGAATATATTATTATATATAATAATAAAAAATAAATAATTGATATAAAATATAAAATGAGCCCAAAAAAAGTTCAAGGGTAAAAAAAATCCCTTACAAAACATGAAGTCGCTACTGCCCTTGAAGCTAGCTTCACCAGTAACGAAGAATTTTATGATGACTCCGATTTAGACCCGGATTATGAACCCAACCCTGATGATGAAATAGATGCTAACTTCTTTCTTGAATCAGATATTGATGAAGGAGACCCTGATCCATTCGTTGGATTTAGCGACGAGGAGGCAGATCAACAATTAGACAGGGTATTGGAAGCAATGACAATTGAAGAAAATAGGGAGGATGCAATGGAAATAGATGATGCACCTCAAGATACAGGTTCTCCCAACTGGTCTGAGTTCAGTGGTAGACAAAAATCGTTTCCCTTCACAGGAATGACTGGGTTGTTAAAATCTCTACCACAAGACATAAAACCACATGAGATATTCTCTCTCATCATAGATGATGAAGTCCTTGACCTTCTAACTAAACAAACCAATTTATATGCAGAAGAGATAACAACATCTAGAATAGTGAATGAATCCCTGTCCAAGTATTCTAGGCACGTCAATTGGAAGGCAACGACAAAAGAGGAAATGAGAAAGTTTTTAGGAATAATGATGTGGATGGGCCTAGTCCAGAAAGGTACTATAGCCGCATATTGGAGCAGAAGCAGGTTATATGTCAATTCACTAGCCCAAGAGAGTATGAGCAGAAATAGATTTGAGCTTTTACTAAGCTGTTTCCATTTTGCCCAAAATGAAAACATTCAAGAAGATGATCGTTTGGGCAAAATACAACCTCTCATCAACTTATTATTAACAAAATATCAATCACTCTATTCCCCAGAAGAAAATGTTGTGATTGACGAAACCCTCATCCCATGGAGGGGTCGCTTGAAGTTCCGGCAATACATACCTAATAAGGCACACAAGTACGGAATCAAATTATTCAAACTCTGTTCAATGAACGGGTATACTCATGATCTCATTGTATATTCAGGGAAATTAGCAACAGGAGTTAGAGAAGTTGGACTTGCCAAAAATGTGTGTCATAAGCTCATGTCTTCAAGCCTTGATCAAGGTCGAACTTTATTTGTAGATAATTTCTACACTAGTTATGAGCTGGCATTAGACTTTCTGAAGAGAAAAACACATGTGGTCGGAACACTTAGAAAGAGTAAGAAAAATATGCCACAAGATATTTTGAACACAAACCTAAAGAAAGGACAAATGTTAGCTAAAGAAGAACAGAATGGGATTGTGGTTCTCAAATGGAAAGATGTCCGTGATGTGAGGTTGCTCTCCACAAAGCATAAACCTGAATTTGTAAATATCCGAAGATGCAGAGGAAAGAAACGTACCATAAGTGAGTTAGAAAATGTACAACCAGAAGAACCAGAAATACATGTAGAACCAGTTGCAGGACCATCAAATGCACCACAAGAGGAAACATCTACTTTTGAACAGCCGATGATACGAAAACCAGAAGCTATTGTTGCATACAACAAAGGGAAATCAGGAATTGATCTCTCTGATCAAATGGCTTCTTATGCAACGACCCTTAGGAAGGGTGTAAAATGGTACCGTAAACTTGGGGTTGAATTACTACTAGGACTGTCTGTTGTCAATTCACATGTACTGTATCAAATGGCAACAAAAAAAAAGTACACATTAGAACATTCAGGGAGGAAATAACCCTTTCCCTTCTAAATGTTGACAAATGGGTGTCCATCAAGAAGCCAATTGCTCAAAAACATCTACCAAAACCAATACTAAATCCTGAGACCAAGAAAGAAATTTATAAAACTTGCAAAATCTGCTATGAGAGAAATTGTAAAGAAGGAGGAAGGGCAGTAGCAAGAAAAAAAAACGTGAAGTCAAAATATTATTGCACAGGTTGTCCAGGAAATACTGTAATGTGCATCCCTTGTTTTGGCACTTTCCATGCATAAATAAGGTTAGTTTTAGTAGACTATCTTCAAATAAAATGTCTCATTTTGATTTTGAATTAAAATTTTTTTTAGGATAAATAAAACTAGTATCATGAAAGTAAAATATATTTAGCTATTTGATGCTTCCATTACTTCTTCATAAAATAAAATTTCTAACAAGTAATCGTAATATCCTAATGATAATAATAACAAATAAATATAATAATAATAAAAATAATATTTATTTTTTCAAAAATCTAAAAATGATTTTTTTACCATAAAAAAAGTAATAATAAAACTCTGGCAACCCTAATATATATATATATATATATATATATATATATATAGTATATTTATATATATATATATATTATATATATATATATAATATATATAATATATATATATATATATATATATATATATATATATATATATATATATATATATATATTTCAGGATACTGGAAGAAAGATGTGCTCTCAATCTCAAAATTATGGTCCTATATGAAGAAGAATTACATTTTTTTAATAATTTTTTTAATTTTATCATTATTTTTTCACTTTATTAACTATATTTCAGTAAATAATGATCACTGATTTACATGGTTTCATTCAAACTTTACCCCTCAGATTTCTACATTAAAAAAAAAATGTGAACTTCTGGGGAGCCACGGGATTTAACCCAAAATATTCCCCGTGCGCCAACGATCTTAATTCATGTATAATAATGTATAGAGTGTCACCAAACAAAGTTGACATGGCTTGGTTCTGGAAAAACACTGTCACCAAATATTGGTGACGCGGCTTCCTGTGAAAAATCACTGTCACCTAATATATGGTTGACGTGGCAGTCACGTGCTAGGGTGGCTTTGTGGATTTGCATGAAGCACTGTTTGGTTAGTGGGTTGAACTGGACAGTCTAGAAATTTCGTGAAATTTCTTACTGTCAGCGAAATTTACATGTCGAATGACATTTGAGAGAACCTCTTAAGGGGATAGAATTTAAAAAACCTTTTTACGCACTCTTGAGAGTTCTCTGGGAATCGAATCCAACGACATTCGCTTCTAGAGTTCCTCTCTGGGAACTGAACCATTAACCTTCGCCACTATTGGGATTCTAAATAACACACGTCAGGACAGTTCTATATACATATCTGTTAACTATTGATAAACCTATTAATTTCATAGTATTTGGAGGACCACTATTATATATTGTAAAGCGATGAGACCCTTAACGGAATTATTAATGCGTGACTTAAACGGGCAGTACCAGACAGGTTGTAATTGAATGGAAATCTATTTAAATAAAAACGCATATTAAAAATCATAAACGTTTCTAAACTATACCAATGACATATAATACAATTTTTATACGAGGTCAGAAGCAATAGGATGCAACAACAGTTTGAGGAGACACATCCAACGACCTATGTGTTATCAAAGAGATTTAGTTGGTCTGTTTTGTATGTTGGTAGCTTTAATGTATTATTTCGCTAAACCTTTTGATAGTTTTAAGGTATTTATTTATACTTATTATAGCAGAGCCGTTTTTCAAACTAATTATTCTCAGAACAAATTTTTGGTCATTTAAACCCCTTTGCTTCAGACTCCCTCATGTATACGGGAAGGGGAGGGAAAGACTCTAGCCAAATCAAAACTTAACTACATAAGTAAATCGTGATACTGTAACTTTTATGCTTGAAAATTAAGAAATGAAAACTGAAAACCATATGGAAGAATATCAAGTTCCACGAGTTAAAAAAAATGTGCCTTGTTCACTCGTCTATTAAAAGTCAATTGGTAAGTCTGAGGTAAACCAGGTTAAGTAGGTACATACACAAAGATATATATAAAATAACTTCCTTAACTAGTATAAAACATAGGTTGAAAAAGAAGAAACCTGCTGTTAATATTTAATTCTTGGCTATATCTGTACTAATATTACATTAATATTAAGCTTGCAAAGAACATAATAATCACCGGCTAGCTATTATGAATATAACAAAATAGAAGTTTATAAGATTTTTAAGATAGTTTCTGCAGGGCTTTGGAATTCTGAGAGAGCATTCAGACCTGAAACTTGCTTCTTCTGCCTTCTCCCTTTTCTAACCAAAGGTTTCTTTTCAGGGGTTTTCACTATCCATACCACAATGGGGGACTCGAAAAAAATAATAATAAAATTTATATATGAAGAAATGGAGGACAGACATGGTACTGCCGTATGAAAAAGGGCAAATAAAAATAGAAAGAATAAAAATAAAAAGAGGTATCTTTCAAGGAGACTCTATGTAATGGATTGGTTGAAAAGATATTAAATTATATGTCATAAACTTACTCTTTCAGCGTATAAACAAATCCTTTGGCCAGGCCCTCCGTTGACAATTGCCAACCAACTAACAACTTTCTAAGCTTCTCAAACTATATTGAGTAACAGGAGTATAAAAATCCAGGCTCCTGTTAAATGAGTTACCGGCCTGTGCAATCATTACAGTGCAATTTTATACTTAAAAGTCACGCAACTTATCTCCTGAGACCCTTCAAGTGATCAATGGTTTGACGAGTTCGTTGCCTATGTGGAAGCCGTCAAGTCCAATATTATTCCTTACAATGAATATACCTTGTTTTAGATAATGTTTGATGCATGAAACCAAAAGTCTTTAGACTTAAAATAATAACTACTTGAAAATTTGAATAAATGAGAAAGTAAATTACGTTTGGAAACCCTCAAGGAAACTATTGGAATAAATTTAAAAATACTTTAATAAAAAAAAATAAATATGTACTGCTCTTACAAAACTAGGTTTTATAAATCCATGACCATGCAGTTAGATGTCCGTAGGTATCTACATACATGTGCACCGAATAATATAGAACCTCAGTACTAATCCAATTATATATTTTATGCTTTGAAAATGTCACTTGCAATAAGGGACGACCGGGGCGGGAATTTTTGCCGGGGCCGGGGCGGGGCCGGGGCTGCTCTAATTTAGCCGGGGCCGGGGCGGGGCGGGGCCGGGGCCGGGGCCGGGGGGGCCGGGGCCGGGGCCGGGGCCGGGGCCGGGGGCCGGGGCGGGGCCGGGGCCGGGGCCGGGGCCGGGGCCGGGGCCGGGGTTTGAGCTAAAATTAGAAATGTAAGTCAAAAACACTGAAAGTCTTAAAACTTAGGATGAAAATTAAATATAATCTCAATTATTAATAATTTTTTTGGAAAAAGAATATTTAATTAAATCAATTAAATAAATATTTTTCGAAAGAAATTTTTAGAAAATAAATTTGATTTTCTAGAAGAATAAGATGTTGTTTAAATATTTATATATATTATATATATTATATATAATATATAATATATACTATATATATTATATATATAATATATTATATATATAATATATATATATATATAATATTATATATATATATATATATATATATATATATTATACATATACTGTATTATATATTATAATATATAGGTGTATATATATATATATATATATTTATAATATATATTATATATAATATATTACTATTATAATTTATTATTATATATTATATATATATATAATATATATATATATATAATATAGTTATTATATACTATATATATATATAATATATATATTATATATATATATATATATTATATATATATATAATATATATATTATATATATATATATTATATAGTATATAATAATATATATATAGAAAAAAGTAATTTAAAACCACTAAAAATAAACAGGGATATTAAAATTTTTTTTTAAAAAATTAAGGAAAGAATATTCGGAAAATAACGCAGTCTCCTCTTCAGAAATTTGAATGTGATAACATTTAATAAGAACTAAATGATTAAAAAGAAAAAAATTGTAAAGATTATAAATTATTTATAGCCTTATGATATATTGATGATGTGTATTAGGTATGAGAAGGACAAAGAGGCGTCAAACAAAATTGATGTATCACTTTTCTTTATGATGTTAAGAATTTAGTTTTTTCAGATAGGTATCTTCATGTAATTTGATCAAAATTAAAAAATTCCTCAAATATATTGAAATTACACTTAGTAGAAATGAAAAAAGATTCCAGTAATTGATTTAGATTTTTATCTGTAGATTAAAGTAATTGATTTAGATTTTTATCTGTAGATTTAAATAAAAAAGTTGCACCTTCCCAATTGACGATATGATCATTTTGAAATAAATGCCTAAAAATGGCATTACTCTCGTTCCCTCTTTTAACTTCACCTTTATGTTGATCTAATCTAACTTTAGGGTCTTTAAAGTTTCACCAAAATAGAGAGTTCGCACATGAGAAACAAGGAATCATAGAATTTGTCTGCTGCCACTGCCAATTTTAAAGTAATTATTTTTAATTAAAATCTTGTGAAGAGTATCAGGAAACTAACAGAATTTTTTATTATCAAATAAACGATTAAGCATAAACTTGAATGTCCCAAGAAGTTGAAAGGGTGAAAAAGAGAGTGAGACTTTAATATTTTTCAGATATGTTAGGGGATTGTGTTCCCTCACCCCAAAAAAACTAGAGTAAGCATGTTTATTTTTCGATAAATTAAAAAAATGGGGATAGGCTAATTTTTCCAAAGTTCGAAAATATAATCAATTTCTTGTTTAAGATTTTCAGGATCACAGTAGTTGAAAGATCTTAAAAAAACATATTTAAAATAATATTATTTTTAATGTAGAGAGGATGAGAGGGAAAAAAATGAAGCAATTGGTTAGTATGTGTGAGTTTACGATAAACTTTAAATGATAAAAAAGTTCCAGTCTGTATTATTAAAATGTTTTAAAAAGGAATGCATCCATCAACTTGTAATTCATAGGTAAACTTGATAGTTGGGGTTAAATTATTAATTTGTAATAAAAATCGATCAATTGGAAAAGAGGTAGGTACTATGGTAATGACGTCATCAACATATCTTTTCCATGAAATTACTTGAGAATATAGTGGGGCCTGTGGAAGGAGTCTGGTTTCAAAATATTCCATATATAAATTGGCTAAGATAGGACTCAAACTACCACCCATACTTGCACCAAATATTTGTCGATAAAAATTATTATGAAAAGTATACATTTTGGGACATACAAATTTGAAAACAATTAATAAATTTGGGTATGGGAATAGGGACCATATGAGGTAACAAAAAATTGGACAAAAATTCCAAAAGTTGTGGAATAGGAACATTGGTAAACAGACTAGTAACGTCAAAACTAGTTAAACAATGATTAAAAGGAAAATTATTAAAAGGAATGAATCTGCCTATTTTGTCTATAAAGTCCTTGGCATTTTTTATATGTGTGGAAGATACTGTGCCTAATAAGGGAGAGAGAAAAGAGGCCAGCCACTTATTTAAATTAGAAAAAACATCATTTCGCGCAGATATAATAGGTCTAAATGGGACACCTTAACATCATAAAGAAAGTGAATCAATTTTTTGTAGCCTTT